>VDFB02341835.1:0-44957 GCA_007258455.2 Sequoia sempervirens
ATATCATTTACTTCTCAATACCATTAGTATTTTATATTTTCATTTATAGTTATTAAATGGTAAAAATAATGAAATTACCAATTAATTTTTGTAGAAAAATTAAGAAAAAAAGACATCTATATTACTAATTATCTTTCAAAAAATATCAAAAATAGAAAATTATTTAAACTATTTAGAGAATCATAATGTTAGTGCGTATTAGATTTTGAAACAAACCTAAACTACCCAGAATCTTATTCAAGAAAAAAAACTAATGGAATTTTCATAGAATATTATACTAAATTCAAGGTAGTTAGGTAGAGTTAGTTTCTACAAAGAGATGTGCAAATATGAAAATAAAGAGGTAATTACACCTCTAAGCTTAAGCAACCATCAAATAATAAAAGCTTAAAGAGTCGGCACATTTTAAAACCCTAAAAATTAACCACCTCGAAAGACAACTAAACGCCGACATGATAAACAATACCATATATATAGAAGATCACACAACCAGTTTCCCAACGGTTTTTGTAGATCCTTGTTACATTCCCCCCAATACAACCATGGCGAGCGATCCCAATACAATCATGGCGAAGGAGTCTAAGGTGAGATTGAAGAGTTCAGATGGCATGATATTTGAGGTAGATCATGCCGTGGCCATGCAGTCGCAGATCGTAAAGAACGCCATGGAGGAGACGGCCATGGAGAGCGCCGTGCCTTTGAACAACATTTCCAGCAATATTCTGGCGAAGGTGATCGAATACTGCGAGTATCATGTGCATGCCGCCGAGGCCAGCGAAGGCAAGAGTATCATCTCGGAGGAGGATGTGAAGACGTGGGAGCAGGAGTTCGTGAAGGTGGATCAGGCTACCCTTTTTGATCTCATTATGGCTGCCAAGTATATGGGTATAAACAATCTTCTGGACTTGACGTGCACAGCTGTGGCAGAGAGGATTAAGGAGAAAACCCCAGAAGAGGTCCGAAACATATTCAACATAGAGAATGACTTCACTCCTGAAGAGGAGGAAGAAGTGAGGCGTCAAAATCAATGGGCGTTTGAGTAAATGTGGATATTATAAGCATGGTACTTGGTTTTGTTGCTACGTAACTTTATCATGACTTCCTTGGCTTCAAGAACTTATGGGTTTTATTCGATACTGGTTTTTTCCTGGTCTGCTGGACTTAAGCTGTTTAGGGTGATAAGTTGACAATATTCTACAAGGGACTACTGTATGTTTTCTTTGAATTGTTTTGTGAAGATACATCTCTATGATTATTTTTTTCCAAAACTGATACAATTTTAAATTACTAGGTATCAACTGCCCTGATATTTTCTGTTAAAAATGCCATTGATTAATATCTTTAATATTGATTATAAAGTTGTCAATGCTTTTGTTTATAAATCTCATTTTCTGATGTGCTAGTTTTGAATAATGGCATAGGCATAGATAAAAAACGCCAACATATGCCTGTGCCATTATTCAAAACTAGCAGATCAGAAAATGAGATTTATAAACAAAAGCATTGACAAATTTATAATCAAAATCAATTACATTTCTTTTGGTGTTAGATGTACCATAAGATAAATTTAACATTCTTGTGTTATCTGTTATTTTTAACGTATATAGAATGCTGTAGATGGTGAGAATCATGAATAAGGAGTGAGAGTGTGCCAATTATTTTGTTTTAAGGGTCATGTTTTTCTTATCAATCTAATCTTTTTGTGTTTTCTCATTCTTCAAATTTTTTAAAGTATTTTCATTTGTGCATGATGTTTGTTCCAGTTTGTTTTCTATTGTATATGTTTAGGGGTCATGTTTTTCTTATCAATCTAATCTTTTTGTGTTTTCTCATTCTTCAGTTTTTTAAAGTATTTTCATTTGTGCATGATGTTTGTTCCAGTTTGTTTTCTATTGTATATGTTTAGTGATGAGGAGA
Source organism: Sequoia sempervirens (assembly GCA_007258455.2). Classification (NCBI taxonomy): domain Eukaryota; kingdom Viridiplantae; phylum Streptophyta; class Pinopsida; order Cupressales; family Cupressaceae; genus Sequoia; species Sequoia sempervirens. Next base: position 1,918 of record VDFB02341835.1, read on the forward strand.
GGCTGTACAAGAATATTGTAGGTTGTGTTTTTTAAGTAATACAAAAAATGTCATTCATGCTCATAAAATTTATTGTTACCTTTCAAATGAGTAATAAATATATAATCATAGTTTTATTGTTAAAAAGATGCTACTTTTAAAAATGTATTGTATAATAAGTTTTTGTTTTCTTAATTATAGAATCTTGATCTTTTAGAAAAAGGGAAGGATATCATTTATAATTATTACGTCTTGATTATCTAGATGCTTTATATGTTAAAGATACTACTATAAGTATAATTTTATATACTAAAGACGTTATATTTCATAATATATATTTTTTAATCATAGAATATTGATCTTTTAGAAAAAATGAAGGATATAGTTTACAATTATGCTAATGTGGACAATCTTGATCATCTAGATGTTGCATATGTTAGTAAGAAAAATATTGGATGAGGTATTTTGATTGGAGCAATTATAAAGGAACATGAGTTTTTAGATGTTGCAATATATTTATCTATCTATTACAAATAATAGGGTATAGAAAATTAATGCTAAACAGTAAATTTGTTAAGGAATTATTGTGCAGGGACAATGTTTAATATTATTGTTGCAAATAATTAGAATACTTCTTGATGAAATCATTAGAGTTTTTCTCTATTTTTTGTCAATAATATCCCATTTGAATGAATTTTTGAACTAATATTTTGATAATAAAATATCCTCAATGAGTAGAATGTGCCTATTGAACAACAATAGTGATCTTTTCCTTGGGTAAACAATGAAGAAGAGAATTATAGCTATGACAGTACAATACATTAGATAAAATAATATCTATAGAAATCTAATTTTTTGGTAAATGTAAATATAAATTTTTTTAGAGGACTTGAGCATCATTAATTAAAGAAGCACAAAATTTGAGCACCATTTGCTTGAGTCCACCAAATTCTATGATATAACTTTAGATAAATAACACACATCCTTAATGGTAGGAGAGCTTAGATTATAATATAAAATATTGTGAATCATCCATAGTGTTGCCTAGAGGCACAAGGAATGTAATTCTAGTCAAGGAATTCACATGAAAAATGTTCTTCATACACAGTTGGTGTCAATGAGGATGTTCAAGGAGGGACAAAAATAGTGATAAAGGGGGAGCCTTTCCTCCTTAACCTAACAAGCACCCTTAATATTCCATATCACTAATTGAGTGTAATTATTACGTGAAAAAATAAATAAAAATAGAAGTGAATCATGCATCTCACCTATGAGGTCCCCATATTTTGAAATATTATAAAATTAAGGAAATATATAAGAGAAATAGTGCTTCTAAATGAAGGAATAGAATGATTCTAACCCTAACCTTATCTTACATTATGATCCATTAAAACTCATAAATACCTTACGTACGGTAGTATTTGGTTTAATTATGGTTACCTTGCTGATTTTGAAATAATAATTTATTTTTATATATTGGAACATAGGAATACATTAAAATATATGAAGACTCATTTAAATTTAAACTTTTAGGATTAATTTATTGCTAAATCTTGAAATTGAATTCATGTAACATAAATTAAAGATCAAAATTATCAAGAAATATACCTAGTCTAGGGTGAATTTCCCTTGAACATGAAATTGTTCTTTCACCCTTAGGGAGCACAATTTATAATGCTGCATTTAGTCTCCACTTTAGTAGTTGTATCAAACTACATGCATATCCAAGATAAAGTAGGAAAAAGTAACTCTCTTTTTTTTTTATGAATAGGTAGCTATTTATATTAATATAAAGTTGAAGTTACATATTCACAAAAAATGGTAGGTGGTAAGAAGGAAAACCTTGAGAGTCATATTGGAAAATCCTAGAAAATAAAAAAACCAGAGTCACATGGGCCTAGCCTAGAAGTCCATAATCATAACAGTTATAAAATAAAAGGGACATCACATGGCTAGAGCAGTGCCAGTAGAGCCAAGAGGGTCTTTGTCATCCAAGTACTTCTCCCATACATCAACGGGGTCTAGAGTGATGTTAGGAGGAGGAACCTAACCATCATCAACATATTTTTCCTTCTCTTTATTTGTATCCTTGCGTCAGGGCGAGATTGCCAGTGCCAGTTGTAAAATTTTCTTACTAGAGTCTAGCCAACCAAAGATAGAAGTAGGTCATCAGTGAGCCACCTAGAATTGCCACTGCTACTCCCTATATCTCCTCCAAAGGGCTACCCTTGGCCAACTTGAAGAGGAGGAGAGCGAGTCCACCGAGGAGGGAAAGAACCACACTGAAGAGGAGGCTAAGAGTGGGGGTGAGAAAAGCCACTCTGCTACTAGCCTCGAGAGGGCGACCAATCGTGAGAGGAGGTGGCTGAAATGGGCACCCGAGCAATAGTACATAGGGAGTTTCCCTAATGATCTAAAAGCACCTGCAAGTGATCCACCTCAAGTGCAACTTTATTTGCATAAACTTGAATTTTTAAGAGCACATTAAAATAGATAATAGCTTTAGAATACAAAGAAACATTTTTTATCCATTTGTGTTTTGGAAAATATGCAAAAATTTCTATCTTTTCAGATATTGAAGAGGATTTTCACCTTGAAAGTGTGCCAAAGCTAATTATACTTAGTAGGAAGTCTAGGAAAGTCTCCCAGTGGAATCATATGCCAAGAAAAAGACTTTGGTCTAAAGGGCCAAAAGAAGTCATGAATCTAAGTCCAAAACTACTGGGCTCTAGCACAAAACTAGAAGAGATGCTTAAAAGACTCAACTTGTCCATAGAAAGGGAAACAAGGGTCCTGGACCCTAGGTGAACAAGTTGAGAACCCACAATAAAACCTTGGAAAAGAATACACCAAGCAAAGTGGGCAAGTTTCAACTCAACACTTGTAGCCCAAGTAGCCTAGAATCTTTTTTTTTCAAACATGAGTGGAAGATTGAAGAAGCCACCTCTAGTTTAGACCTTCAATCATAGGAAATTGTGGTGAAAGCCACCTATAACCAAGCTAAGGCTTGTAATTTCTAAAAGGGGTGCTTGGGTACCACTTCCAGTCCTTCCACCAAGGCTTGGACCCCTGAATTCCCATCTTATGAAGCATTTTTGTAGGAATAGCATTCACCAGACCATCATAATTAGCACAATCTTGGTTTTGAAGCCTATGAAGGGCACACAAATCTTCCCATAGGAAAATGTGCATTGTGGGTCTGTGAAGCACTTTTTTCAAAGTTTGAATACCTTTCTTGTGGAACCTGAGTTCCTTAAGCCAAGGCAACTTAGCTAGAGGATGACTATTGCTAGAAAAAAGAGGAAACCACCAAAAATTCTATTGATTGAGTGAAAGCCCATCATAGAAACCAGAGCCAGCCCAGTAGAGCCAAGGCTTAACCGCTTCCTAGGCTCTCCAAATCCCCTTGGCCATAAAATTTCTCACAATTTGATATGGTTCCTTCATGACCAGAAGGATTTGAAACCCAATCTCCTTCCAGGCAGGTTTGTGAATAGGAAATCCTGATTTAACACAATGCTTGAGAAGAATTTTTTAGGCTTCATCTCTGGTAAGGACACAAATTATCTATTTCACACACAAGGAAATACCTTGTCATTGAGTGGAGAGCATCCCAAGTCCCATAGAATCTCTAGAAAGTCAGCTGAACTCCCAAGAAACACGATGAAACCCTCTATGGGACTCCGTAGAGGCCCAAAGGAAATCCCAAAGAAACTTTTAAATTTTTCCATAGGCAGCTTTTCAAGGTGCCCAATAAGAAGAATAATAAAAATGGGTGGCCACAAGAATTTTGGAGCACACCTAAAATTTCCTTGCCAAAGAAAGGGGTTTGGTAATCCGGTATGCAAGTCTCTACTCTATTCCAGAGAGAAGTTCTGATAGCCATAACTTAGTTGGAGAGGCCTGGAAGGCAAAGGGAATGGCTAGGAACCGAAATATTTCTCCTAGCCCAATCCATTTCCAATCGTACTATAAAAGCCACGGAGGAGTGGGCAATATAGACTATCTATAGCATAAAGTTTTGTGCCACAAAATGATGAAACCAGATGCCAGGAAAAAAGTGATAAGACAATTGAGATTTTCGTTTATATTATCTTCTTCCTCCAAAAGAGTGAGGAAAGAATCATCAGCAAAATGGCCATTAACTAGTTGAGCCTGAGAGTTAGGTAAGGAAATTCCTTTGACATGCTGTCGAGAAAATGTGTTGGCTAAGAGATAGCCAAATCCTTCATAATAAAACACATAAAGAGAAGGAGCAAGTGGAAATCCTTGTTGAATGGAGCAAAAAATTCCAAAGGAAAGATATTGGTGGCCATTAGTGGTGATACAAGTAGAGGCATCTGTAAAGAGCATTTGAACAACTTGAATTAAATTGGGCCCAAACCCCAAGGCTTGCAACATAGCACGAATAAAAGGCCATTCAATGCAGTCAAAAGCTTTAGTGAAATCAATTTTAAGAAAAATAGCTTTTTGGTCTGAGCACCTGGTGCACTCCATGCCTTCCTACACAACAATAATGTTATCTAGAATAAACCTAGATTTGATAAACTCAGTTTGCTCTACGTGCACAATCTAAGGCAAAAAATGGCGGATCTTTAGAGCCAAAACTTTAGTGATGATCTTGTAAGAAACATTGAGGAGCGTAATAGGCCTCCAATTGAAAATATCCTCAAGATCTCCAGTTTTATGTATGAATTTAATATTTCCTTTGTTTATTAAATTACCCAGAGATCTAGAATGAAAAGTATCAGATAAAATTTGTACAAGTCATGCCCAACATAGTCCTATAGGGCCTTGTAAAATTCACAAGGTAATCCATCAATCCTCGGGGCTTTGTCATCAACCATGGAATGAACAACTTCTTTAAGGTCTTCAATTATCAGCAATTGATCATAGAAATATCTTTGGGCTAATGATAGCCTATTTGGCACAAGAGCAAGGAAATATTGGAGGGCTTTCTTTCGCACAAGCATATACTCCTATGTAGTGAAAACTTGTTCATAGTGATGAAAAAAGGCTTGGAGAATGTCAGGAAGTTTAGAGAGTACCTAAATTTCCATCTTTAATTTTTTAATGCTTGGAGATGAGTCCCTGGCACGTAGGGCCAGAAAAAACTCCTTGGAGTCAGGATTTCCAATTTTAAGTGCAACTTGGCTTTGATTTGAGCACCTTTGATAGCATAATTTCTTACAACTTGATTTTTGTTCCTTAACTCTGCCACCCTAACTTATAATGATGGAGAAAATGGGTTGGCTACCAAAGCCTTGGTAGCTGAGCGCAAGTCAATTGTGGTAGCCGCATAAGACCACAAGTGAAAAATGGCTAGTTGGTGCCCATAAATAAACATAAATCTAGTTGTGTGAGTGATAACATCATTCACCAAGTCATCCAACCTATATGATAAGCTAGCCCACAGTCCAAATTCTAGATTCTGCAAATCTGGGCCAACATAGGCTAATGAAAAAGCAAAGATGTGCTAAAAAATAATTTATTTTTGCATGTATGAGGTTGTCTTGTCTCCCATTAAATATGAAAAGAAATTGGGAAATGGTCTAACAAAGTCATGTCTACTAATGACTTAATCGGGAGAGAAGAGATGTCAAAAGAGAAAAAACATTGAGCTGAGATCATGGCATGATCAAGGTGTTTAAATATCTTGTTAGAGCCAACCTTGTAATTACACCAAGTGTTCCAGAGAGAATGAGAATGGTCGCAATGAATATTGGGATTGAAAAGCCCCAATTTATTGTGCATGTAAAACTACGCCTCCCTTTCGCTAACTGCCCATCAAAATGGCAAGGTGCCATCTTTATCAGAAGCCATCTCAACCATATTAAAATCCCCACACAATAACCAAGTAGCAACTGAAAATGAATCAACAATCCAATGCCAAAGCATACAACATTCCACAACATCATTAGAAGCATAAACATTAATAATCCCAAAAGAATGATGGGTAATTGCACCAAGATGGTTCCCAAAAAGGGGGCTTAAGTGGCCACTTTTTTTCTCAAATTAGGAAATGCTGACCTTGGGCGTGAAATTGAGGATAGTTACACTCAAAATTTCACTTTTTTATTTGTTTTTAATGTGAAATAATGTGAGCGCATTATAACACGAGCACATTATAAAGTGAGCGTGTTTTGTAAAAAAAATCAAAAGTGGCCAGAAAATTGGTACCCAACTTCATGTAGCCGCCCTGATTATCAATATTTAGAAGGATCTAGATGATCCGATGAGAGGGGTCAGACTTGCGGTCGACAACAGAAGCATGCCACCATGGGGAAATAGGGTGTTAGATATGCCATGTCTAGCTTTATGGTGAGTACAAAACATTTGACTGGTTGGCTCAATACAGCGACAAACCGATGCAAGCAAAAAACTATAAATTTTAACTTCTTGGAGACAAAGCACTTCAATACCAGAATGCTTTCTAGAGAGTTTTGTCCAACCTCGAACATTCCATGAGAGGAAATTCATGAGTGAAACTCCTCCATATCATCGAACATTCCAAGAGAGGAAATTCATGAGTTAACATGCCATGAGTGAAATTCATGAGTTTTCTACTTCATATATACAATATAGAGTTTTTTAAGTTGTTAAATCATTTTTAAAAGAAGGATTTATAGATGCAAATGTACGATAGTTTTATGTTGACAAGTTCAAACATCTTTTTCAAATGTTCAAGAAACCTACAGTGAAGATGAAACAAACATGGAACTATTTCAAAGATAATAAAAAGGGATTTAAAGACACCAGACAAGAGGTTTCAAGCATATTTCTCATGTTTCAAACCATAACTCAAGAGGATCTAGAGTTCTTTTCTTCCCTAGGAGTATGGTGCAAGGGCACCCTCAAGATTCATGCCTTCCATAGGAAAAATTGTCATTTTATTTTTCTTTTGTGGTTTTCTCATATAATAAGTTATTCTAATACCACTTTAGCTTTGTTTGAGTCCATATTAGGTCATTAGGAGTGTTGGTATGTCAAGTTGCACAAGATGTCAATTTTGAAAAATGTTGTCAATGTTGTAAAAGTTGCAAAAATATGGAATATGAAGAGTCATAAGTTTTAAATGAGGGAATTTGAATGGTTGAAAGTTAAAAATTTGGTTGATAACCATTGGAAAATGGTTTTAAATATTTTAAAAAGGATTTTCAAGGTCAAATACATGGTTGGAGTGTGTGGTGGTTGAGGTTTTAGAAGTTGAAGCAATAAAAATACCTCTATTTTTTGCATTTCTAAACATTTCTTTTTTGTTATTTGATGCAGTATAGATCTGTACGATCCCATAATAACTATAGATCAATTTTGTTTGGTTAATTTGTGAATCTAGTTTCTATTTCCATTAGTTTCATGTAATTTCATCAAGTTTCTAGCAAGTTGTGTCCATTTTACTAAAACATGTATGAAACCCTAGTGGGCCTAATTTGAGGGAGAACAATCCAAATTTGAGTCTTGTGTTCCAAAACAACCCTACCCCAAATATTATTATGTTGTATAATTCATAAATGGGTATCTATAACTATGTTTATATTTTTGGTATTAATTCTGGTTTGAAAGTTATGACCAAAAAATATGATTTTTTTGCTCAAATTCAAGCCTAGTCAAGAGTATAATAGTCAAGTTTTTAACCTCTCCTTACAAAGCAACCATATCTGATTTCTTCATATGTTGAATAAATCCATAAAGGGTATCCAAATCTATATTTTTATTTTTTAGATCAATTCTACCTGGGAAGTTGTGCCCATTTAGTCAATCTGAAGTACTACTAGGAGATTGAGGCCTATGAATGAAAACTCATCATGTGAATGTTTAGAGATTAAAATTTTTCTTGTTTAAGTATTTTTTAGATTTTTCCACCCCTACTCTTTATCACCAAATACCATCATTAGTTATTTAACACCATGTGTACCATGTGAAACAAATCTATGACAAGAACCTTTCTGATAGCTACATCATACCACCATGCACTTTGAAAGATCAAGCAACTCTATGATAGAGTAATCAACAATTACCATGAAATTGATACCATGTGACAATAGTAACATCAATAGAAAAACCATTAACCTTTGACATCAATGACAAATACTTTTCAACAACAATCATGCAATATATGATATGCGATACCATTTAATTTCTTGAACCTATCCAAAGATATTTGCAAAATATTCATTTTATATGGGATGGAGAGAGAATCCCATTTGATGAAATTTAGGTTAGCCTTCTTCATTTGATTAATTATATTCAATAGAGGTTGAACAACTTTATGTGAAACTCTTTGGAAAACTAGGTCCAAATTTTCTAATCCAATGACTTATAGGTGTTCTTATGTTATATTAATCCTACCAAAAGTTTAATTTTATTGTAGCATAGTTGTTTTTTCAACATTTCCAACAATTGCAGTGGTTTTAGGTGGTTAAAATTTTCATTCTTGATGTACTGTAGAAAATCAATCAATATATATTGCTCTTTCCTTCCATATTGCATTCTAAGGCATTGAATTAACACTACCTTGGTTTAGGCCACATAAATACTCATCATGCTAATTAGGAAATGAGAACTTTCCTTGTATGTGATCCTACCTAGTTGTAGCTACTTTGTTTGCATCAAATTATTGCCCCAAATTTGAGGATTTATTTTGGACTATTAGAGTTTGTATAAAATCTCCATTTTATTAAGAATTTTAATTATCTAGATGATTAAACTGGTAACACTAGTCATTCCCTTGATCTAAGTTGTTTTGAACTAGAATAAGATCCTTGAAATTTTTAATAGTGTTTGGATATATACTACTCAAGGATTTAGCATGATTTGATTGATTTTTCCCTTCACATGGCTATCTATTTTGCTAATAATTTTAATTTTGTGTTTGGTAAGGTTTGTTGATTTGATTTTTCTTCTTTATTTCCAAAAACTCATTATTAAAACTCTACATTTAGGTTTTTATTTTATGTAATTCATCTAGATATGTGGTAGGAGTAGATAGTTGACTAGTAGATAGAATGGGAATAAGAGCTTATATTGGTTGCTAGAGAAGAACTCTAAGAATAGGGGAATTAGGGTCTTGGAGATGTTTTCCTCTCTTGTATTGGATAATTATCTACCCTAATGGAAATTTCATAAGCATCTAGAAAATTCATTCCACCCATAGATTGTATCATAACAACCATGTCACTATTAAGAGCCCTACGATAGTATCGGAAGAAATAATGTGGAGAGATCAGAATTCTATCCCATCTTTTAGAATATGATGTTAAAATCTCCTATGAGTTCATGAATCCACCAAGGACAAGTGATTAATCTTGTCTTCAAAATTCTTCCATAAATTTTAACCTAAATTATCTTATTTGTGAATGGAGTTAGGGTGATAACATCTATATTATTGTAATGATTTTACCTTCAAGGATGTGGCTAGGATCGTAAAGACACATTATTGTGTATGATATCATGCATGGAGAAATTATTGACTACATAATGAATATTTTTTGCTAGGTTAGTGGTTGTCTTACCAGTGAAAGGAGGAATATTTTTCAAAGAATTATTCATATCTCATCCTTTTGTGCTAACACAAGAGGGATACCACCATTAATGGAAATAAACCCTTACTCTCTAGCGGTAGCCATATGGAATAGTGGTATGTTTATAGGGGTGATAAGACTTCTAGCTTGAAGCAACCCATGAAATTTAGGTGTAGATTGAGCCCTAGAAAATGGAGTTATAGTAGCTTTATCTCTCCTTATTGGTCATAAAGAAATTATCTTTTTATATAAGCAAAATTTATGATACCTTAGTATACTACAAATTACCTCTAAAAGATGCCCTTGCTTTAATCCTAGGAATAAGTTTGTAGGTCTTATCTAGAACCAAGGCTTTTGAGTTGCAACAAATTCATTGAATCAATTGTAGACTCGACAAGTACCTTTTTGAATGCCTCTTTAAGGCCACAAAAATAAAGAAGAATCAACTTAATATCCTTGACTTTTAAAAATCATTAGTTTTTAATATTTCTATTCATTGTTGTTAGATGTTAAATGTAGAGAAATTTCCAATTGATCTTTATACAAAATTAGGAGAAGACATTACCTCTATGTTACTAAATATCTTTCAAAATATATCAAATATAGAAAATTATTTAAACTATTTAGAGGACCATATTGTTAGTTTGGTATTATATTTAGAACCATGGCGAGCGATCCCAATACAATCATGGTGAAGGAGTCTAAGGTGAGATTGAAGAGTTCAGATGGCATGATATTCGACGTAGATCATGCCGTGGCCTTGCAGTCACAGATCGTAAAGAGCGCCATGGAGGAGACGGCCATGGAGAGCGCCGTGCCTTTGAACAACATTTCCAGCAATATTCTGGCGAAGGTGATCGAGTACTGCGAGTATCATGTGCATGCCGCCGAGACCAGCGAAGGCAAGAGCGCCATCTCGGAGGAGGATGTGAAGACGTGGGAGCAGGAGTTCGTGAAGGTGGATCAAGCTACCCTTTTTTATCTCATTATGGCTGCCAAGTACATGGTTATAAACAATCTTCTGGTCTTAACGTGCAAAGCTGTAGCAGACAGGATTAAGGAGAAAACCCCAGAAGAGGTCCGAAAGATATTCAACATAGAGAATGACTTCACTCCTGAAGAGGAGGAAGAATTGAGGCGTCAAAATCAATGGGCGTTTGAGTAAATCTGGATATTGTAAGCAATATGGTACTTGGTTTTGTTGCTACGTAACTTTACAATGACTTCCTTGACTTCAATAACTTATGGGTTTTATTCGATACTGGTTTTTTCCTGGTATGCTGGACTTAAGTTGTTTAGGGTGATAAGGTGACAATATTCTAGAAGGGACTACTTTATGTTTTCTTTGAATTGTTTTGTGAAGATATATCTCAAGGATTACTTTATTCCAAAACTGATACAATTTTAAATTACTAGGTATCAACTGCGCTGATATTTTCTGTCAAAAATGTCATTGATTATAAATTTGTTAATGCTTTTGTTGATAAATCTCATTTTTTTTATCTGTTAGTTTGAATAATGGCACAGGCATATGTTGGTGATTTTTTATCTAATCATTTTGGATTAATGTCTATCATTTGATCCATTTTTCCTTTTTTTGGTGAACTAGATGTATGTTATTGTATCATATAATAAATTTAATATTGTTGTGTTATCTGTTATTTTTAAGTATATGTAATGCTATAGATGGCGAGAATCATGAATAAGTAGTGAGAGTGTGTCAGTTATTTTGTTTTAAGGGTCATGTTTTTCTTATCAATTCATTTTATTTTTTGTGTTTCTCAATTTTCAAGGTTTTTTTTAAGTATTTTAATTTGTGCATGATGTTTGTTCTAGTTTACTTTTCTAGATGTTTAATGTGATGTGGATAATTTTGATTATATAGATGTTTAATATGTTAATAAGAAAAATATTGGATGAGGTATTTTGATTGTAGAAATTATAAAGGAATGTGAACTTTTTGATGTTGCAATATGTTTATCTATTTATGACAAACAATAGATTATAGAAAACTAATGTTTTGAGAATAAGATATCCTTAATGAGTATTAGAATGTTCCTATTGAGGAGCAATAGTGATATTTACCTTGGGTAAACAATGAAGGAGAGCATTATAGCTATGACAACACAATACATTAGACAAAATAATGTCTATAGAAATCTATTTTTTGGTAAATGTAAACATAAATATTTTTAAAGGACTTATATAAGTGGGCCATTAATTAAAAAATCACAAAACTTGAGTACCATTTGTGTAAGTCCACCAAATTGTATGATATAACTTTAGATAAAGAACACACATCCTTAATGGTAGAACATAGATTATAATATAAAATATTGTGAATCATCCATAGTGTGGACTAGAGATATAAGGAATGTAATTCTAGTCATGGAATTTGGATGAAAAATTCCTACACACTTGGTGTCGATGGGGATGTCCAAGGAGGGACAAAAAATATTGATAAAGGGGGAGATTTTCCCCCTTAAGTTAATAAGCATCCATAATATGTCATATCACTAATTGAGTGTAATTATATATGAGAAATAAATAAATAAAAATGGAAGTGAAGCATGCATCTCACCTATGAGGTCTTCATATTTGCGAATATCATAAAATTAAGGAAATATAAAAGAGAAATAGTCCTAAATGAAGGAATAGATTAATTCTAACGCTAACCTTATATTACATTATGGTCCATTAAAAAAAAATCTTAATTATGATTAACATTAATCATTAGAATGTATTCATTAGTAGAGGTATTTAGATCAAGTGAAATGAAAAGAGAAGATAGACAAAGGGTCAAAATATATATTGTCCCTTAATTTCTTTTTAGAGATAAACCTAAATTCAAATTCTATAGGAAACATGTTCCACTTTAACCATATTCCTTGATAAATCTATGTTAGAAAAAAGGTGCATGAATATCTTAACCAACAATATCTATTAATCATGTTATATTGATTATCATCTATAGTGTTGCCTAAAGGCATAAATAGAGTAATGATAGCCATGAAATTTGGCCTTATGATTCTTCTTCTTAGGAAAGGTCTGAATTCTACAAGAAGATATATGTCTAAGGGAGGACAATGAAATATCTTGATAGAGTGGTGGTTTCTTATAGTCTATCAAATCATTAATTGATCATAGTTATATATATGTGAAAAGAACAAATGACACATGGGGAAGTGTAACATGTGATCCAATTGTGAGGGCTAATATTTAGAAATATTATTATTCTATACAAAATTAACGTAATCTAAAATGGGAAAAGGATTTATAAATAATAGAATAGAAAACTACTAATCCCTAAACTTGCATTTCACTGAGACATCAATTTTTTCTAAAGATCATCAATATTAATTATGAGAATATATTTCTTGTGAGGAATCAACCAAAACACTCTTATCTTAAAAGGGAATCAATGGAAGTCTAGAGAATAAAAAATAGGCCTAATTAAGGGTGGGAGGAAAAGGGAACAAAAATTAATATAAATTAAAAATTAGATAAGGATGCTAGGTAAGGTGTCTCAACCTTGCTTCTAATGTTAATATTACAAATAGTGTAATTTTTTAGTTTGAAATGAAAAATAAAATTTTGGGATATTGCATGGATATCTTAGAGTACTTTAATTTATAAAAAAGTGCTTAATTATCCCACTATATCAAAATTTATAGCCCTCAAAAGTTTGTAGAAATTATAAAAGTTTGTTGGATGAATAATAAGTTGTGAAGGATAGTTACACTTACTACACAACCTATGATGCATCATAAGAAATCTTGAATTGAGAAATAATTTGAGTACCACTTTTTGGTGGTTTTATCTCTCAATTTTCACTACCATTTGATGGTTTAAAGTTCTATATCTCACATATATTAGGTTCTTGAGATGGAGGAAAAATTTAGAATTTTATACATAATATTTAAGAAATAACAATTCCTCTAGATCCCTAGTTGTTAATAGTTTGTGATGTAGGAACATCCGGGCATATTGGCAATCAACATCAACCAGAAATAAGTTTCTGGTTTGTTTTTTTGTTTTTGTGTGTGTTGGGGTTCATTTGGCATCTCTTAGATTTGGAAAACACTTGGTGTGTTCAGATTTGCATAAAGTCAATTTTTATCAAATCATTGTTTTAAGGCTTTGCAGGCAAATTTTGAAAAATTGAAAAATTGTAAGGAGTGGAGTAAAATAACTTGTTAGAAGAATTCATGGAGGTGGAATGTGGAATTTTCAAAAGGAATCAAAGTCATACCTTTTTAGTTTAGGAGGTTTTAATGCTAGAAGTTTGTTAAAATAATGTTGGAAATTTTCAAAAAGTTTAAAATTTTAAAATCCATGAATATTTTTACAAAATCCTTTTGCAGGGGTCCATGGGGTACCATTCTAAGCTTGCACACTAATTTTTATACAAATTGAAAACTTTCATTTTTTCACCTCCCCACACCCGGTTTTGCCCTTTTGAAGTATCAATTTGATCAATTTTATTTTGTAAAAGTATTATGGAGGTCATTGAAATTATTTTATTAATTTTTATTCCTTCATTCATTGTTTATCAAATTTATAAATAATTTGGGAGGTGTTTAAAATATATAGAGGTTGAAAATCAAGATTTTTGAATTTTTAAAATTCTCATTATAGAGAAAAGTTCCCCTTGAGTAGAGGCAACATCTAGAGGAGTTACTAGAAACTTAAGTTCCTCATTTAAAGTTGAATAAACATAGTATATGCATAGCTATTCTTGGGGAAGAGTTGGGAGCCTATTCTAGGGCCAAAATTAATGATGTTTATGCATATTTTTGGGAATTTTTGAAGAAAAACATGGGAAGGATATTTTGAGGGATGGGAAGGAGAAAGGTACCTCTAGAGGTATTCATCAAAGGTTTTTGTTATAGGTTTGAGCTGAACTAGTGAAGGAAAAATAATGCACCAATGTGTGAGAGGTGAAGTAAAAGATAAGAGTTGTATGAAGGTTTGAGCTATTAGGAAATATTGCATTTAACCCACAATCTTAATCCATTTCCTACATAACCGCGTGAGAGATAAACATGCACACAAGTAACCAAAATGCATAGATCAAACAGATAAGCCACAAGATAACACAAGATATACCCTAGGAAAACCCTTAAGAGGGAATAAACCAACCTCCAAAAGCATCCATACTCCATCATATTATTCAAAAATAAAGAAATACAAGAGTTACAACAAATACTTTTGAAACATCAAGTCCTCCAATGCACTATCATGTGTCTAAGCATGAATCCACACATCCCATGTCATGATTCACATATGCACTCCTCAGAAAGAATCAATAATGGTAACCTGCTCTCACAACCAACCTAAACCACTACATATGTTTTCTTTTATAGACAAAAACTCACATAAAATATAACTAGTGGTAAGGTAAAACCATGTACCACAAAACCATATGAATACAAAACCCCTAACCCTTTATTTAATTTTGGGTATTAATACTTCACTTTATTCAATATTAACCCAATATTAAATTATTACCACATGTCTCCCACACATTAAACAATAATACAGTTTACAATACAACATCAAGTTGTCCCCAAATAATTACCTAGTGTGATTGACAACACCACCTAGGTGCATCACAACTAAATAATTATTGAATTAAAACAATATAATAAATCATTTTATGGTGTACAACACCATATCCCAACATTCTCCCACTTGTTGTATGCATTGCATAAGGGATTAGTACATGATATACATCATCATAGCCATACATGAAACTATATGAATCTACAACATGCTCTTGTGCTCCATCAAGATACCTACAATAAGAAAAAAGTGACCACCATCTCAAGAAAGAACTCCTCTCGTCCCCCAATGTGCCGCCTATGAAAGAAAAGGAACATGCCAAGGTGAAGATGCATGAATCCACAAGCACAAACATTAAATCCAAGTGATAACAAATCCTCTAACCAAGTTGCAATCAACTAAAAATACCACATGATAAGAAATAGCATCCACAACACATGCTAATACATCCAACCATCCATTCCTCTAAGGTATCAATACTTTATTAAACTCATGCCAAGAACATATACAACCCAAAATCCACAATCAAGCTCCATGTATCAAACCTATCAATGAAGAACATATATATCTAGGAACTCCCAATGCATAGGTAGTGTAGAAGCATATTAATTCTCCCGATCAACACTATACCAAGGTGTGATAAATAATCAACAATGAAGTACCAAGAACAATAAAAATTATACACACATGCAACGAAATAGCTATATATTATCTCACAACATGTTGCCACCATCATCCCCAAATCACATGAACATGAACATCCAGGAAGGAACCATGAAGAGAGAAACCTGTAAACCATAATATGTCCTTCTACCAACACCACAAAAGTGTGATGTTGTGTCAATTATAATCTCCTATCAACCCCAAATGAAAATCCTTAACAAAACCCATAACACATAATCTCATAGACCAAGTACAACATATGAATCAATGTAACAATTCCAACATGGATATAAGCCTCTCTCAAGAAGATCAAACTCAAATTAACCATCCCCAATATTGAAAATAAGCCCATAAACCATTTCCCAATAATCCTCATCAATGAATGATATCATAAACTCAAATGCACAAGGAGATAACCATGCCATAACATCCCTCAAAATTAATCCTCCAGAACTACCTATCCATAGCTTAAGATACAAATCTATGAAATATTTAAAGCATCATAAACTCATACTAAACAATCCTCAAATGAGTATCCATAATAAATAACCATGAAACAACTCAATCCCATGATAAATAAAACCACAAAACATAACACATTTGAAAGATATATAATGGGAAAATAACTCTCAAATAATATATTGTTGAGTATACCAAGAGTAGGGAATGAAAATTCTCCTCCTAGATAACCAAGTCACCATGAATCACTCCAAGAACAATCTCCTCTATTGGTCCATCATGAATTCATGTCCATACCTAGGTGAAAGATCCTTGGTCTTCCTACTGAAACCTCCAAAGAGTAACCATCTCAAGAAAATGCATCTAATCACAAGAGAACTCAACCATCACCTACATCTCCAAGTATACATGAGTACCTATAACCAATCAATACATTCCAAAATACTAATGAAACATATCACCATCATAAAGTAATCTAGAAAATGGTCAATGTACCCAATACCAAGAGAATCACACATGATAAATGTCAAAGCTCCAACCAAAAAATTAGGAACCTATCACGACAACATGATTTGACCATCTCCTCCTAGTAGATCACATGCACCATAAAATATACATCCTAGTCTCAAGAGAACATGTAATATTCCAAAATCTAAACATGTATCAAGAGTAAACCATGAAATAATAGAAAAACAATCTAAACCAAGAATACATATCTCCAATCACATGAAGATAACCATACCAATGATGAATCCATGTCACTACCAATAACTCTCACTGAACCGTGATAGCGAGTGACACATAGTACCATGACAACCATCTCCTCCAGGAAGATCATATAGGTCTACACACACTTAACCTCAATGTCAATAATATACAAGTGAATACAAGATCTCCTTGAAGACAAGAAGATATATAAAACCACCATCTAAACATCACAAACCAATCTAATTTCCACCAATTCATCAATGTCAAAATCTCCCACTAAAAGTGTATAACCAATGAATATAACAAGATATCATGACATCATGATCAAACCAAATGCTACAAGTCCCAATCACTAACTAATCAAGTACTCAAATCATCCATCCTCTCTATCAACATACTAAGGTACAAATGACCACATACAAGGCCAACTAACAAAATCTACATCAACATTAAACCAACCTTATGGATATAGATAGTCCACATCGAGTCATCCCACTACAAGAAAATGGGTAGATAATCCACAAACCTACATAACTTGTGATCAAAACAATAAAGCATGGAAAATCATCATCACATCAATAACCTACAAAAAAATACATCAAAGAAGATAACCATGTAGACCAAATGACTCAAACACCAAATCAAGCTCAGATTTGATTTTCCAAACATCTCCACAAAAGAATAATCATAGTCAAGGATCAAGAAGATAATACAAATCTCTTAATCACCAAACTAGATCACCACCAAACAACCACATACATGATCATGTCATGCTAATGCATCAAATGTACTTGCATATCCATGACACCATAACCATAGCCATTATTGTACCTGCACTCAACTATCACCCATATAAGACTCCAAGTCTCAGACCATGTCCTCAAAATGAAAGACAACCAATATACCTATCACCATTCAAGTACAACTATAAAAGACACCTATAAACCTATAACAACATGTGCCAATTTGATAGTTAGTTGTACCATCATAAATATCATATAAAAACATGTACTCTCTCAAGGTTTTTCCTCTTGAATCATCTAGATACTCACACTATCATACCACAAATCTAAGGCTCCTACAAGAGATCAAACAAGTACAAAACTCATCCTGCTCCACAAAATATTAAACAACTTGAACCAATATGTAGTATACTAAAAATGCTCTCCAATGCCTCTTTGAAATCGAAAATTTGATTATGTATGCAAAAGTTATGACTAAAATAGTGCTACTAAGAACATCTAACCTCTAGGCCCTAACAACATGTCAAAATGGAAAATTTAGGGAACCAAAGAAAATCCACAACAAATAGTACAGAAAGAGATTTTTGACGACTATAAGAAGTTGAAAAATGGAAACTGTGGGTGAAAGTTATGCAAGTTTGAAAAAAAGTTAGATTTTCCCATGTAGACAACTTTTGGTGGACCCCACTCCAAAACTAAATCCACTTAAATTTTAAAATCTAAAATTTTCCAAAAGTTTTGGACAGTTATTTTAAAATAAACTTTTAATTACATAGCATTAAATATTTTAATAAATATGGGAGGATGGCATAGTTTTAAGGAAGTCTTTCAAATGGATTGAACTAAACATTTTCAAATATTTAAGTTTTTCTTAAAAATCACTTCAACCACTCTAAATTTTTAAAAGGCATCTACAACATGTTGAAGATAGTTCCAATTAGGCTTAGAAAGCTAACATCACACGCTTTATAATTTACCACTTATCAACCTCTTTGCATTGTTTATTGTTATATTTCACATCATATTTGTGCCACACTTATATGTCATCCCTATACCACACACCCAATACTAATTAGGACTATATTTATATTTACAACATATGTAAACACTTGCAACATCAATTAGGTCAACCTAATTAGATTAAACATGCAACATTATAACCCATAGGATTAAAATGCTAACACACATGCCTTGTAGAGGGGATGAAAATGTGTAAGACATGGAAATAGGTCTACATGACCTAGAAACACTCTCATCAATCAAATCCTTACATAACTCAACTTTGTACGACCCGAAAATAGTTAGGTCAGCACCAGATAGTAAAACTAGTGAAATAATAATTGAATGAACCAATTGTTCATCCATAAATTGACAGACATACCATCAAAACAATTTCCACTTAGAATATACAAACTTCTAACATTTTTAAACACTTCCATAAATCTACATATTAAAATATTTATTTGTGGTGGAATGTAGAGCATTTCAACATACACTCTGCAACACTAACTATGTCACAGCTTAGTTGATGCTCTATCAATGATATCTTCAACGTCAAAAGATATACAAACATGAAAATTTGGATCCAAACCTTTTCAACATGCATAATGAACACCTTAAAACTACATGACAAAATTCTGCATAGTATTGTTGATAATGAAAGTAGCACAACAACATTAAACAAAATATCTCTATTATATTCCTGCTGAAAAAGAAAGAAAACATAAATTAATCTAAGTCCCAAGGTCTTGGTAGTTGGTTCTCAACTGTGTTGATATTTCTCAAAGGTCAATGTAATTGTAATTTTCAAGGGACCTTTATTGGTAATAAGGAAAAAAACTGCATTAGATCAATTAACCTACTTTTTTTTTGGGGGGGGTTGGGGGGGTGTTTAAATAAATATAAAAAAAAGATAGATAAGATCTTTAAAATAGTAGAATATGAACAAAAATTCTTAATATCTAGACATGCAATTTAACAATGAGTGTTTCTTTATCCAACCAAACCACAACATGATGCAATCCATAGAATAATCTGCACCACTACATACATTCATAGTGCTAATTCAACAATCACAACCATTAATCAAAACTTTACTTAAAAACTTAAAATAGATCATTCACTCATTGCTCAAAACACAAATCAAATAGACATAGCAGTAATTTCATTCATAGATAATTCAATGAGATAATATTGAATCTAGGTTCCCTTATTGATTCTCATCCAATAGGAAACATTTAGGCACAAAAATCACTTGCATATGAATTGATTCTGATTCATTAATCTTAGCAAAGAGATCCAAACTTAACAACATGAAATTGTATAAAACTATAAAAGGGTATCCAAGTTCAACTAGCTTTTCAAAGTATCTTGCTAACAACTATTAAATTCTAAGACTATTATTCCTATTTTCTATCATCAGGTGGCTAAACTATCTTCAGTCAGCTGATCTTTACAAAATAGAGCCTAAAATACATATAGCCATGTCATGCATAAGTTTCGCTCAATCAGAGACTCAAATCTACAAATTAAGGAATCGTCGAGGCTACATGAAGGAACTAGATTATTAATCTTCAGTTACAAGTCTTGATTGCTTTGTTGTACAAAATTTTGGCACCCAAGGAAGAAAGGTGGAACTGGTTGATGCAAACTGGAGTCAAGCTTTTTTCCAAACCCTGCGAAATAGGAGAGGAGAGGGAATTACATCGCAAAAAGAGAATGTTCTACTGCCAACTCACTCCTATGTTGCATGCTCAAGAAGATACTCATCATAACAATAGAACACTTGTTGAAGGATGTCTAGATCAGGTCCATCTAACCAACCATCTTCAAACTTAATTCTCTTTAACTCTGTTGAGGCAAATTCTTGCATATCTTTCAATTTGATTAATTCCCTCCTAGCATCTTTTACCTACTCTTTTATATCCTTGAGCTCGTCCAACAACAAGTCTTCTCCATTATCTTCCTGTTGCATCACTCCCTCAAATCTATTGCTCCACTTCTCCTTTAACTTTTCCAAAGGAAGACCCTCTTTGAATAGGCAAATTCCTGCATATCTTTCAATTTGATTAATTCCCTCCTAGCATCTTTTCCCTACTCTTTTCAATTTGATTAATTCCCTCCTAGCAAATTGCAAGGTGCCTATATTTTCAGCCTCATATTGGGGATCCAAAGCTACCCCATCATCTGAAAATGCCTCTGAGATGTCCTCCTTTACCCCATACTCAATCATGAGTGGGATGGGAAATATTTTATAGTTTCTCCTTGTGAGATCATTCTCATCTTGTAGGTCCATCCAAAAATCCTCCAATAGATTAAAGTGCTTATCAAAAATAGAAGGAAGTAAGGCCTGCATCTTGTGTGTAAGATCAAAATGTTTCCTGGAAGTATAAAAACCTAACTTCAAATAAATCAATTCATCATAGATTGCCTTAGCTTCCATAATGTGTGGATAGCTCTATACTTACCCAACTTCATGGGGAATTTATGGCAGCCAGTCTTGTGTTTGGTACCAAATTTGAAGTTGACCCTCAAAGCTTGATAGATGAATTCCATTAAAAAAATTCTATTGTTGCAACACCTAGGGAATAAATGAGGGTGACCATAAAAACCACCCAAATTCAAGTATGTAAATCTATGGTATTGATTATACCAATTTCCTCATTCATTAATGAAAACCATAGCATCCCCTCTCAATCTGTAACCAACATCTTCTGTGAGCCCGTTAGTGACAACATATAAAAATGTGTCATTAACCCATCTATAATCTAGCTCAAAAGCTTGTAAGGTGAGTTGATCATAATGATCCCACACCTTTTTCTATCCTTGGGCTTCTCCCAATATACCCACTGCATTTAGTCTAGGAAGATGCCCCTTCTGATAGCTAATTAAATCACATAAGAGGCCAGAAAGAAACTCTTGGTTTCTCTCACTCTAAGGATTTGATTGTCTGTGCATTCTGACATAATCATGGGCCATTCAAATTTTTTCCTACCATCAAAGATAGTTTGGATGAATGGGAACATCCATTCTTTAAACTAGGAGGTATCTCTCTTCCCAAATACTCTGGAGAGCATCATTATTATGTCCCCAATCTCCTTATAGAAGTCCTTTTAGGATGATCAAGAAGCTTGGCTAGAACCTTCTTCTCAACTCTTATGGGATCCAAGTCTTATTCATATGACTCTTGCCAGTTTCCTTCTTGTCACTATAAAGCTTCAGTACCTCTCCTTCATTGAGCTACCTGGGAATTTTTTGAGAAGGAACATTGAACATAAATCTAATCATTTGTGGTGTTAAGTCAATAATAACATTTCCCTAAAAATCCACACACTATCTAGTAGCAGGATTGTAGGCTCCAATTGTTGTGAGTATCAACTTTGGACATTGGACAGATAGATGAAAAAGTGAAACATGTGCTAACTGTTATTGAACAATACTCTATGTTCTTCCTATGACATCCCCATTGAAATTTTCCTCATATAAATTGTTCATATTTAAAGGGGCCCAAGTATGTGTCAGTGATATTGGCCCAATCTGAGTCCACCTTGCTAGCTATGATGGTAGGATTTTTATATTTGTACCTCAAGGTGTATGGGATTTGTTCCACCTTGATCTTCTTTGGCTTGGATCCTTTCCTTGAGCTCTCTATAGGCTGGCTTCTTTGAGAACGCTCTTCTAATGCTCCTAACATCTCTTACTTCTACAATAAACCCCTATATTAGATGAACAAGAAGCATAAAATCAATACATCAACCAATACCATTCTCCACTTCCTCAAGACAACTTTCATACTTAGCCAAATTTCAAACCCATTGGAAGCGAGGTCACATAAGAATAAGGAATAGGGAACAATTCTAACACAAAACGAGATCAGGACTGAAAACAAGATGAAACTAGAAATGGGATCGAAATAGAAACCAAACCCTAGTTCCAAGTTCAACCTCCACTCTAATTTCGACTTTTCCAGAGGGAAAGTGTGAAGACCAAAATTAACAATGACCGAAAGTGGGATCATTTTGGGAAAGAACCTTAATGCAAACATTCACGGAATGAGTTTTCCCGAGTCCACTTCTAACAGTTTAGATGAAAAATGGAGCACTTTTCTTGAAGATGTGGTCACATGAATTTAAGGACCTGGGTCACATGAGTTTATAAGGAAATCCAAATAGAGGGGCTTAACCTCACCCTTTAATCGCATAAAGACCAATTTTAACCCTAGGGCTAGATATGTCACAAAGGTTGTCAAGCAAACCCTAGTTTTCATGATGTGTCAACATAGAAATTTAGGGCATCACAAACCAAACATAGAAATCATGAAATTGACACTGAAGTAAGGTTAGAGGGATCTCAAAATAGACTTTAAAATATTTAACACATGGAGGACCTAACCAAATGAAACCCTAACCAAATGAAACCCTAGTTAGAAACTAGGGCACGACTAAACGAACCTGCCACAAAAGTGACAACAAAATGAAAAAAAAACGAAATAGAAAGAAAGAAAACAAATGGAAAACAAAAAAAGACAAAACAAAACCAACAAGAACAAAAAAGAAAGAGCGAAGATTCACAAAAAAAGGTTCTGTGAAAGCACCAAAACACGAGAAAGAACATGAAAATGAAACAACAAATAAAAATAGGAAAAGAAGGGAAAAGAGCCTTACCTCAAAATGCCCACAAGGAAAGACTAAAACTTTGACAAAGATTCTCCCACCAACATGCCTTTGTAATAAAATCACGATCTTTTCATGGTTCTCCTAGTGCTGGTTCGCTAAAATGACTTAGATAACAAAGATAATGAGCCAATTAACCTCAATTAAGGTTTTCAAATCATTTCATGTGTGCGAGGAGGCTGCAATTAATCCAAGTGGACCTAGGAAACCTCAAAATTTCAAAGTCTCAGAATCTCACATAAACAACCTCATCACCTCTGCTCACTAAAACAATATCGTTGCAACTTGAATTGCATCAAAAGGTCGTAGGTAGGAGTTATGCTCAGACAAAGATTAGTCAAATTGGTGAACTAGGGGGCCAATTTTTTTTTTTTTAAAAAAAAGAGAAGGTGAAAATTTGATTGTCACAAAAGTGGTCAAAATCAACATCATCAAGAAGAGCTTGTCAAGACATTTCCAACAGTGTTCATTTCATCAAAAACAGAGTCCATATGCCAAAGTTACACCAAGTCAAAGATTTAGTCAAAATGATGATGTCAACATGTGATGTGGTAGTTGACTAGATGATGCCATGGAAATTTTAGGTGATCTGGAAAAAATCTCACAAAATCCACATACACCATGCTTTATTTTTGTGGGATGCCAACCAGATTTGGTGGGATCCAAATCTCCTAAAAATCAAAAATATTAACTCATAAAAAAACCAAATGAGCCCGTGAATAGGTGTTAAGGGCTTAAGCAAATTAAATTTTTTTTTATGAGGAAGTTATTGTTTTTAACGGGTTGTGTCATATTTAAACCATATTCTGGCCAAATTTATTAACAAAATAAGCTTTTATGGTTATTTTAACCCCTTAAATTATTATGAAGCCAAATTAAAGGCCAAAAGGGATTTAACGAAATATTTAAAAGGGGTTAATTTGTTTGAGGGGAGATATTTTATTTATTATGGTGGTTTTTAACCCCATAAGCAAAATTGTGTATAAAAGGGGATAGAAGTGTGAGCTTATCATTCAGGGGGTTTGAGAGAAAAAGAATTTCTCTTTTGAGGAATGTTTGGAGAACTTTACAAGGTGATATTACACCAAGAATTGTAAAAAAATTGAGAGTGAGATTGTGAGGAGACTATTTTAACCTTGGAGAATTGTAATAAGGAATTTTTCAGGTGCTTGGAAATCTTAATAAAGTGCTCCAATGTTGAGAAGTAGACTTGAAGATGTAGTCCTAATCGGACGAACTCCATTATCAAGTGTGATCTCTCTTTTTCTCTCCTATCTCCTAATTTTATTCAATATTTTAATTCTTTGAGTTTCTAGTTTATGTTCATTAAGTTTTTTTTGGATAAAGTATTAAATGTACCTAATTTACTCCCTCAACATGGTTAAGATTCAAAAAAATGAAATTTTATGGTGATTAGGAAAAACCTGTAATTAGTAGTTAAGTAAAATAAATTTATAACTTGCTAATTTAAGATCAAGTGGTATCAGAGCCATTTAATATGAAAAATTGCAAGTGGTAAATGTTAACCAGGTTGGGATTGAAGTGAGGAGAAGGTGCACTAGAAGAATTTAATCCTGAGATGGAAAATGAAGGACATTTCCACGATCAGAGATGGAAACTAAACAAATTCCTATAGAGAGTGATGAGAAAGATTTCCAGAAAGCATTTCTTGAAATGAAGGCTATGGTGGAAGTTCTTTTCCAAGAGAGATAAGAACGAAAGAACATAAAGGAAGACAAGGATAGGAAGAAGGTGGAAGCTAAATTCCCGCTGAAGGAAGAAAAAGGTAATGGAGTAGGAGGTGGTGGTGACCCTCCTGAACCTCCATCCCCATACTCTTCATCTTCTTCATCCTCTTCTTCTTCGCCTAACTCTTCTAAAAATAAACAACCTGTATAGCCTGAATTTAATATGCCTTTGTTGAAACTTGACGTTAAATTTGATTTTCCAATCTATAATGGAGAATTGGATGTAGAGAAACTTGACAATTGGATAAAACAAGTTAAATTTTATTGCAAGTTTTAGAAGTTCACTGATGATGCTTCAAAGATCCAGTTAGCCACTCTTCACCTAGGAGGCACAACTCTAATATGGTGGGAGAGTAAGACTTAGAAAGATATTAGCTGATATGGTAAAATCATTTCTTCTTGGTTTGACTTTATAGTTGCATTAAAGAATCAATTCTATCCATTAGGACACATGCAAAAAGCAATGATGAATTGGAAATCATTAAATCAAGAGAAAGAACAAAGTGTTCAAGAATATACACAGGAGTTTAGGAAAAGAGCTTGAATTTTGGGTATTTGTTTATGGCTCTAGGAAAATTCATTGCCAGCAATTCACTGATGGAGAATTCATCGCCAATAATTCACCATGGGAAAATTGACCGCCATAACAAATTCATCATGGGAAAATTTACCACCATGACAAATTCACCGCCAAGTCAAATTCATTGCCACCAATTCACCGAGGCAGAAAATTAACGGCCATTAATGTTTTTTAATATATATTTCAAAAACTTTGAGTTTTTTGCAAAAGAATAATTTGATTTATGATAATAAAAAATTAATCACATTAACTTTAGAGAATTTGATTTATGATAAAATATATATATATATATTTCAATATATTTTATTTTCAATATATGATAATAAAAATAAAAATATTTTTCAATATATTTTATGATAATAAAAATAAAAAATTAATCGCATTAATTTAAGAGAATAATTTGATCTATAATGAATTATACATATGAGAACTATATAATTTAATAATTGCTATTGTTAGCTAAAAAATTAAAACAATGCAAATAAAAATAAAAATTACTATGAACCAAATATAACACAAAAATAAATTAATTTTTAATATATTATAATATTGTCAATAAATTGTAATGTAGGTGAAAATTATTTTAAAAAAAAAATCAAAGTTTTCCAAATATATATTAAAAAACATTAATGCGGTTAATTTTCTACTTTAGTGAATTGCTGGCAGTGAATTTGTCATGGCGGTCAATTTTCCCACAATTAATTTGTCATAGCGGTGAATTGTTAGTGGTGAATTTTCCATCGGTGAATTGTTGGCGATGAATTTGTCGTATGCCATTTGTTTATACACGCAAGAAACTTTGTTAAAGTATATAGCTAGACTACGTGAGAATTTGAGACATGCAATACTTGTGTTTAATCCCACTAACCTTGATGGAGTTAGTGTGCAAGCTATCCCTTTGGAAACAAGCTCAAGGAATAGCCATGAAAATCTATTGATGGAATCTAGTAAGTAGAAAGGAAGCAAGAAAGGGAAAGACAAATTAGAATGGAAAACTACTGGAACGAAACAAGATGAAAATTTGTATCACTCACACTGCAAAAAGGAAGGGCAGGAAGATGCGAAGTGTTGGAAATTGCATCTTGATCAGAAGCTAAAATGGTTCAAGGATTGAAAGGGTAAGCAAAAGACTACAACTATCATGCAGGACCTTGGTTCAAAATATGGTGATGAATCCAAAATAACAATTGTGTGTATTCAAGTTAATTTTTTTGTTGCTAGTACTATTTCCCATGCTTCTTTTGTGGAGTGTAATGAAGTACCTCTTGAAAGTAAAAATAATGAATTGTTTCACATAAGGACTATTGCTAAATAAAGTAAGATTGATACACTCATAGATAGTGGATCACAAGTGAACTTAATCTTTGAGCAAGTTGTTAAGCAATTGGGATTAAAGACAACACCTCATACTAAGCCATATCCATTGGGTTGAGTAAATGATAATGCTTGATTAAAATTCAAGGCCATGTAAACTCTGATTTGCAATCACATCCAAGTTTGTAGATGAGGTAGAGTTAGATGTAGTCCCACTTGACATTTTTGGGATGGTTCTAGGTAGTCCTTACTTGTATGATAGAAAGGCCATTTTCTACAGGGAACATAATAGGTATCATTTCTTTAAAGATGGAATTGAATACATGGTGAAAGCTCATCACATGAAGAATGATGAATTTGTTGTAAACATAGGGCATTTGAAGATGATTGTAAATGCAAGCAATGCTTTAACCCTTATGTCCCTATCAACTAGTGGTACTAAGCATGATGATGCTAATCATGGTAAGGTGTACATATAGCATACTGTGAGGATCAGTTGCAAGCAAAGTCAA
Source organism: Sequoia sempervirens (assembly GCA_007258455.2). Classification (NCBI taxonomy): domain Eukaryota; kingdom Viridiplantae; phylum Streptophyta; class Pinopsida; order Cupressales; family Cupressaceae; genus Sequoia; species Sequoia sempervirens. The sequence goes on from VDFB02341835.1 coordinate 29,382, forward strand.
GCCTTCAGCCAGAGGTGGTAAAAGAGGGTTTGAATGTTTCATTTTCTAATAATGTTCTTGCTCAGGAGATTCAAAATGTTAATACTATTTCCTTTGCATTAGTGTATTCAGTACTGTTGCTTGTTATTCTGCTAGTTATTTCTATGTGGATGATGAATGTGACAGTGAATATTGATGAACATGCAGTTGATTGTATCAACAAAGCTATATCATATTTTTTTGTGTTTATGATGGGACACATGTTCAAAATTTTAGCAAGAAGGATAGATGATACTAAGAAATTGGAGCGGCATTTCCCTAGCTCAAATTATACATAAAATAGACCTTTTGGAGGTCCAAAAGCTTCTTAATGGGGAGGAATGATCCAAGTGGATCTAGGAAACCTCAAAATTTCAAAGTCTTAGAATCTCATAGAAACAACCTCATCACCTAGAGCTTGCCGACACAATCTTGATGCAACTTGAATCACCTCAAAAGGAGGTCGTAGGAAAGAGTTATGCTTGGTCAAAGATTGGTTAAACTAGCGAACTAGGGCGCTAGAAAAAAAAGAGAAGGCAAAAAATTGATTATCAAAAAAGTGGTCAAAATCAACATCATCGCGAAGAACTTATCAAGACCTTTCCAATGGGGCTCGTTTTTGTCAAAAATAGAGTTTGTATGCCAAAGTAACACCAAGTCAGTTTTAGTAAAAATGATGATGTCAGCATGTGACATGGTAGTTGACTAGATGGTGACATGGAAATTGCAAGTGATGTGGCAAAAATATCACAAAATTCACGTACACCATGCTTTATTTTTGAAAAAAATAAAGTGGTGGAAGTTTATCCCACAAAATCCATTTGGTGGGGTCAGATTTTGTGGGATCCCAACCAAATTTGGTGGGATCCAAATCTCCTAATAATAAAAAAGATTAACTCATAAAAAAAAAACCAAATGATCCTATGAATAGGTGTTAAGAGCTTAAGCAAATTATATTATTATTTTTTTTAGGAAGTTATTATTTTTTAATGAGTTGTCCTATTTAAAGCATATTCTAGACTGATTTATTAACAAAATAACCTTTTATGGTTATTTTAACCCTTTAAATTGTTATGAAACCTAATTAAAGGCCAAAAGGGGTTGAACAAAATATTTAAAGGGGGTTAATTTGTTTGAGGGGAGTTATTTAATTTATTATGGTGGTTTCTAACCCCATATGAAAAATATGTATAAAAGGGGGCTAGGAGTGTGAGTTTTTCATTCAGGGGTTTTGAGAGAAAAAATTATGCTCTTTTGAGTAATTTTTGGAGAACTTTACAAGGTGATATTACACCAAAATTGTAAAAAAATTGAGAGTGAGATTGTGAGGAGACTATTGTAACCTTGGAGAATTGTAAGAAGGCATTTTCAGGTGCTTGGCAATCTTAATAGAGAGGTCCAATGTTGAGAAGCAGACTCGAAGACGTATTCCTAATCGAATGAACTTCATTATCAAGTGTGATCTCTTTTTTTCTCTCCTATCTTCTAATTTTATTTAGTATTTTAATTCTTTGATTTTCTAGTTTATGTTCATTAATTCTTTTTTGGATAAAGTATTAAATGTACCTAATTTACTCCCTCAATTGTTAAGATTAAAAACCACACAATTCTATGGTGATTGGGAAAAATCTATAATTAGTAGTTAAGTGCAATAAATTTGTAACTTTCTAATTTTAGATCAAGCGGTATCAGAGCCATTTAATAGGAAAAATTGCAAGTGGTGTATGTTAACCAGGTTGGGATTGAAGTGAGGAGAAGGTGTACTAGAAGAATTTAATCCTAAGATTGAAAAATGAAGGACATTTCCATGATTAGAGATGGCAGCTGAACAAAGTCCTACAGAGCTTGCTGAGAAATATTTCAAGAAAGCATTTCTTTAAATGAAGGCTATGGTGGAAGTTCTTTTCCAAGAGAGGCAAGAACGAAAGAAGAGAAAGGACAACAAGGCTAGGAAGAAGGTGGAAGATGAATTCCCATTGAAATAAGACAAAGGTAAAGGAGTAGGAGGTGGTAGAGACCCTCTTGAACCTCCATCCCCATCCTCTTCATCTTCTTTATCCTCTTCTTATTCATCTAACTCTTCTAAAAAGAAATAACCTGTACAGCCTGAACCTAATACGCCTTTGTTGAAACTTGATGTTAAATTTGATTTTCCAATCTATAATGGAGAATTGGATGTAGAGAAACTCAAAAATTGGATCAAAAAAGTTGAATTTTACCAATGATGCTTCAAAGATCCAATAAGCCACTCTTCACCTAGGAGGCACAACTCTAATATGGTGGGAGAGTAAGAATCGGGAAGATATTAGCCGATAAGGTAAAATCATTTCTTCTTGGTTTGAGTTTATAGCTACATTAAAGAAATAGTTCTATCCATTAGGACACATGCAAAAAGAAATGATGAATTGGAAATAATTAAAGCAAGAGAAATGACAAAGTGTTCAGGAATATACATAGGAGTTTAGGAAAAGAGCTTTAATTTTGGGTATTCCTTTATATACACAAGAAACTTTGTTAAAGTGTATAGCTAGATTACATGAGAATTTGAGACATACAATACTTATGTTTAATCCCACTAACCTTGATGAAGTTAGTGTGCAAGATCTCCCTTTGGAAACAAGCTCAAGGAATAGCCATGAAAATTTGTTGATAGAATCCAGTAAGTAGAAAGGAAGCAAAAATGGGAAAGAGAAATCAGAACAAACAACTACTGGAAAGAAAGAGGATGAAAAGTTGTATTGCTCACACTAAAAAATGAAAGGGCATGAAGATAAAAAGTGTTGGAAATTGCATCTTGATCAGAAGATGAAATGGTTCAAGGATTGAAAGGGTAAGCAAAATACTGCATCTATCATGCAAGACCTTGGTTTAGAATTTGGTGTTGAATCCAAGATAACAATTGTGGGTATTAAAGGTAATTTTCTTGTTGCTAGTACTATTTCCAATGCTTGTTTTGTGGAGTGTAATGAAGTGCCTCTTGAAAGTAAAAAGAATGAATTGTTTCACATAAGGACTATTTCTAAGCAAAGTAAGCTTGATACACTCAAAGATAGTGGATCACAAGTGAATTTAATCTCTGAGAAAGTTGTTAAGCAATTGGGATTAAAGAAAACACCTCATACTAATCCATATCCACTGGGTTGGGTGAATGATAATGCTCGGTTACAAGTCAAGGCAATCTAAACTTTGATTTGCAATCACATCCAAGTTTGTAGATGAGGTATAGTTAGATTTAATTCCGATTGACATTTTTGGGATAGTTCTAGGTAGTCCTTACTTGTATGATAGAAAGGCCATTTTCTATAGGGAACATAACAGGTATCATTTCTTTAAAGATGGAATTGAATACGTGGTGAAAGCTCATCACTTGAAGAATGAAAAATCTGTTGTAAACACAAGGCATTTGAAGATGATTGTAAATGCAAGCAATGCTTTAACCCTTATGTCTCTATCAACTAGTGGTACAAATTATGATGATGCTAATCATGAGAAGGTGTCACATATAGCATAGTGTGAGGATCAGTTGCAAGCAGAGTCAGGCCTTCATCCAGAGGTGGTAAAAGAGGATTTGAATGTTTCATTTTCAAATAATTTTTCTATTCAATAGATTCAAAATGTTGATACTATTTCCTTCACATTAGTGTATTCAGTACTGTTGATTTTTATTCTACTAGTTATTTCCATGTGGATGATGAATGTGACAGTGACTATTGATTAACATGCAGTTGATTGTATCAACAAAGCTATCTCATATTTCTTTGTGTTTATGATGGGACACATGTTCAAAATTTTAGCAGGAAGGACAAATGATACTAGGCAAGTGGAGAGGCATTTCCCTAGCTCAAATTATACATAAAATAGACCTTTTGGAGTTCCAAAAGCTTCTTAATGGGGAGGAATGATCCAGGTAGATCTAGGAAACCTCAAAATTTCAAAGTCTTATAATCTCAGAGAAACAACCTCACCACCTAGAGCTCGCTAACACAATCCCCTCACAATTGGAATTGCATCAAAAGGAGGTCATAGGAAAGAGTTATGCTTAGTCAAAGATTGGTTAAACTAGCGAACTAGGGTGATAGAAAAAAAAGAGAAGGAAAAACATTTGTTGTCATAAAGTGGTCAAAATCAGCATCATCGCGATGAGCTTATCAAGACCTTTCCAATGGTGTTTGTTTTGTCAAAAATAGAGTTTGTATGCCAAAGTTACACCAAGTCAAAGTTTTAGTCAAAATGATGATGTCAACATGTGATGTGGCAGTTGACTAGATGGTGACATGGAAATTATAGGTGATGTGGCAAAAATCTCACAAAATTCACGTACACCATGCTTTATTTAAAAAATAAATAAAGTGGTGGAAGTTTATCCCACAAAATCCATTTGGTGGGATCGGATTTTTTGGGATCCCAACTGAATTTGCTGGGATCCAAATCTCCTAAAAATCAAAAAGATTAACTCATTAGAAAAAAATAAATGAGCTCGTGAATAGGTGTAAGGGCTTAAGATTTTTATTTTTCTTATGGGGAAGTTATTGTTTTTCAATGGGTTGTATTGTATTTAAAGCATATTCTAGCCTAATTTATTAACAAAATATCCTTTTATGGTTATTTTAACCCCTTAAATTCTTATGAAGCCTAATTAAAGGCCAAAAGGGGGTTAATTTGTTTGAGGGGAGTTATTTTATTTATTATGGTGGTTTTTAACCCCGTATGCAAAATTATTTATAAAAGGGGGTAGGAGTGTGAGTTTTTCAATCAAGGGTTTTGAGAGAAAAATTTATGCTCTTTTTGAGGAATTTTTGGAGAACTTTACAAGGTGATATTACATCAAGAAATTTAAAAAAAATGAGAGTGAGATTGTGAGGAGACTATTGTAAGCTTGGAGAATTGTAAGAAGGCATTTTTAGGTGCTTAGCAATCTTAATAAAGCAGTCCAATGTTGAGAAGCAGACCCGAAGACATAGTCATAATCTAATGAACTCCGTTATCAAGCATGATCTCTCCTTTTCCCTCCTATCTCCTAATTTTCTTCAATATTTTGATTCTTTGATTTTCCAATTTATGTTCATTAATTTTGTTTTGGATAAAGTATTAAGTGTACCTAATTTACTCCCTCAACGGCTAAGATTCAAAAACACACAATTCTATGGTGATTTGGGAAAATATGTAATTAGGAGTTAAGTGCAATAAATTTGTATCTTTCTAATTTTAGATCAGCAATTAATGCAATAAATGTAGTAGGTTGAGGGTGGAGCAAACAACACAAATGAACAATTAACTCTTGTAAAAACCAAAGATAGGGTGGATGCGAACACAGATCTGGAACAAAATAAGAAAATATTCAACAAGTTTCTTATCGAACTCCGAACCCGGTTCTGGTCACATGGAAAAAATAGACAATGAAGGGGAATGGGGGTAGAAAGGTACCAAATCTAGAACTATAATTTTTACAAAGTTCCAAGTTTGGTTCTAATTTTGTTTTTGTTCCCTATAAAGGAACAAAAACCAAGACAAGGACAACAAAAGCAAAGGGAAGCAGGATAGGAACAAAAATCAGACCCGACCCAAACAAAAATAGAAACGAAAACACAAAGCAAATGAGCAAAGTCAGAATCAGGATAGGCATAGAATATGGAAGTTTTACAAAGTTCCAAGTTCACTTCCAACTTTGGTTCCACTTCCACTTGAGCAAAGAAAAAACACAAGGGAAACAACAAATGGCTTAAGGGAAAATAGTCCCAAGAGCGCAAGACACACCAACAAACAACAAAAAGAACAAGGAAGGAGGGAAGAAACAAGGAAGTAGGGTGGAACCAAAACCATGATCATATCTGGACTTGGAACTTTGTAAAATGTCCATGTCTAGTTTCCATTCTAGCTCTGCTTCCGCCAGATCAAAAGAAACAAGAACCTAGGAGGAAATTGAAAAACTTCTAAAAACCCAAAAAAAACACCAAGGACAAAATAAAAAACAAGGGGGGCCCATTTTGTTCCAAAATAAAATGGGGTGGTTATGCAAGGCATAACAAGTAGAGCAATATGGACCACAAAACTATCTCATTGTAACATTGGAACTATATTCAAGACTTAGGCAATTATCCAAACCACTTGGTTTTATCTAGACCAAAAATTTTGCATCTAAACAATGGTTTGACATCAATGACAACACCATATGTCATACTTACAACAATATGGTCAATGACAAGCAAACTTCCAACATGAGCAACAACATGGCCATATAATGAGAGGTGAGTTAGGATATCCAATAATGAGAGACTTTTAGGAGTCCCAAAAGGACTTTTAGGAGGTTCGATAATCAAAGGAAATCTAATAGACAATTATGCATTAATAACCTCAATGGATTTAACGTCTTTCTTATGATATTCTATCAAGGGTGAATGTAATCTCACCTTAGCATATTCCTCTATGCAATCCATCTTATTATGATTTGAAGAAAATGTATCATTGATATCATCCTCTTGTCCAAAAATATCTTCCCAAGTATGAGAGGTAGGGAGGGAGAAACAAGCAAGATTCTCATGATGCTCAGTGATTGGATCTTCTAACACCAAAGTACCTTCTTCCCCAGTAGGTGAGGTATTGGGAGAAAAATAAACATTATTATCATTATCATCAATGTTTGCATTCTCTTGCACAAATTAACCTCACATAACAAAAAGACTTTGAATAAATTGGACAAAAAATTATGTGGTTTGACTCGCTTCATGGTTAAGCTTATCCACTATGTTACTGTTACCTTGTCAATAGTTATGAAGGATGGAATAGACATGAAGAAGGTTGAAGACCATCAATAATAGGTTGGAGATGATGTTGTTAATCTCCTATCAAATAACTGGGAGGATGCCAGTTAGTTTGTTGATTATATGTCTATTGTTGGTCTGTTGTGTTAGTTTTTTGGCTAGTTTTTGATGATTTTTTGGTCTTGAACTTTATGGACCTTGTGGCTCTATGTGAAGGGTAAAACACCCCGTAAATGTTGCTTACCTAATCAAAACAAAAAAAAATGAGACTCTCAACAAGATTTGACAATATAACATATATTATGACCATAAAATATTTTTTCAATGAGAACAAGGTGTCATGTCATATGTATCAACATAGCAATTTTTTAATCAAAATATATACTTATAGAACTGTTACAGAAAAAATAGTACCAGAAATGGACTAGGACCAAAGAATGTTGGCCCAATTTTTCTATTACACCAAAATATTGATCTATCAACACCCAATATAAATAGTAGAGACATGGATCAGATAGGAGGTGGTTAGTCCCTTATCACAAATCCTAAGGGGAGCATTGACTGTCTACCAACAATCCCCCCTTGGTGTTATTCAAGGGGATTCAAACCCATGACCCAACAATTTGATACCAATTTTTGGCCCACATTTTTTATTGCATCAACATATTGATCTATCAACTCCCAATACAAATGATAGAAACATGGATTACACAAGAGGTAGTTAGTCCCTTATCATAAATCCTCAGGGGATCATTGAACATTTGCTAATAGAGACAAGGTTCAACACAGTAAATTTTGGCCTAATATAACTACACATGGGCCCCTAGGTTGGTTGTGTCCTACATACGATTTTGAAAAATTCAAAATTTTATTGTATACTATATTGCTTAGGGATATTAAGTCTATGTGAAAATTAATCAAATGAGTATTTTTTGAATATTTTGTCAACTTATCATTATGTAACTCAAAATGCAAGTCTACAAGAGTGTTGAAAATTATTGAACAATAAATGAAAATTGTTAATACAATTTCTAGATATAGGATGCAATAATAAATTGATTGTAATATTCTAAATGTCAACATTATAATATGAATATGCTTTCTTGATGAAAATAATGCAATTTTGTACTTTTTAACTATATGAAAGATGCAAATGAAACTTTGTATTTTGTTTTCATATTTTAAATGAACTAATGTAGATTTATGAATGTAATTTGAATGTATATTTGAACTCAAATTATTGAAATAAACCTTATTGCAACATATGACACAATACAATATGTAATTTTTTAATTTTTATGATGTAAAAATTAAAATGATCCCTATATGAAAATTACAAAACAATATGAACTAATTCTTTTTATGATGTAAAAATTGATCCCTATATGAAAATTACAAAACAATACAATGCCAAACCTAGATCTAGGATGTAATGCTTTAGATTTTAGAAGGTCTATAGTGTTAACATGTCAAGTTCCCCAAAATTAAATATAGAAAAAGGTAACTCTAATATTTAACTATAGGGTTTGGGTGTTTTTCCTAAATGTTTCATGAAAGATTTGAATGGTAGTGGGGGTTTCATAGATTTTGACAAGGTATGAAATTGACTTACAACCTAAAAGGTGAGTCAACCGACCCTTAACCAAATTTGGAAATGACCTAATAATGAAATGAAATTATCTAATTGACTTAATAATGCAAATTAGTGCTCCAATGTGAATATTGAAAATTTGAGAAGTCGCAGAGGAAACTAGACACTAGAAATAGAAAAGGGAGGACATTATGCACTAGTGGTATAAATTTTAGCCAAATTTGTAAAGATATTAGTATTAGGGATGCCATTTCCCTACTAGGTGTGTTTCAGATCTATTTATGTAGCCCTCTGATGACATATCTATAATTTTATTTCCTATCTACAAACTTGTTAGATCAATGTTAGATATTCCTATAATTGACTTTCTGTGAGTTGTGAAGGCCTAGGGTTTTGAATGCAACAATGAATAAAGTGTCTTTAAATTTCCTTTAATCCTCTTCAACCTGAGATCTGTGATGAGAATCAATTATGTCCTATTCTATACCACTTTTTATCCTTTTTCACATACCTTCATATCCATTTCCATATTAAATTTTCGTACCATTTTAATATCATTTTTATCATTTCTCGTTGCATATGATTTAACAAATATAAGTGATATTTAATTTAGTTTTTAGATAAAATATGAGAATAAATAATATTAGATTGTATTTATTAATATATCTTTCATTATGTTAAGAGAATAAATCTTTCAACATGTAGCTTTCAAGGTGAAGATCTTCCCGTCACCATTTATGCAGGAGCCTGGACTATTATCATTCTACCATTTTATTTGGTTATTAGATCAACATCACAATCTTTGTGTATGAAGAGAATTCCATGGTGGTCTTTCATGATTGCAAAGGTCAACTTCTATTTCAACCACGCTAATTCCTTGCCATATAATATTTGCATTATTCCTATGAATTTAATCTCTTTTCTAGCTTCCATCTTAATTAGTGACTTCTACAAGTGGACACGCTAATTGGGAATGCAGACCAAATGGAGGACATAAGCATGGGCCAACTGTTTGGAAGAAACCAAAATCTGCTTGAATTGTTTTCAATATGCACCCACTTTAGAACAATCAATTTTGTGTTGTAATTTGGGGGAAAATGAGGACGAATCTAGAAAATCCACGACATGGGTTTTTTTCCAGAATGGGTCCAATTAAGTTTCCATGCAAGAGAATCTTCAAAAAATGAAGGAGCTAAAAGCTATAGGTGGTTTTCTAAAGGTAAATTTTCATGATTTGTTGTTACGGCTGGTTTTCACATTTTCTTCAAATTGCAAAACCATATTCAACCCATGGAACCAAATAAGGATACAAGTTCTTGGTGGAAATGCATTGAATAAACACGTACAAGAGGAAAGAACACAAATTTTCACAATTTCTACTTGTTGTTACAATAGAACATCTTATGGTTGGCAACCGAGGGTCCATGTTTTTGGATTTATTATCTTTACCATCACCTTCATTTCATTTTTTGTAAAATTTACTTGGTGACAAATATGTTCTTGTTTGCTTTTTGTGGAAATCAAAATCTTCCATTGCTTTTATAACAAAGTTATTTGTATCTAGCAAGAAAGGTTCTACGTGAACCATTTCCTCATGGTTTGTTGGCCACGTGACAGAGCAAACTAAATAATTTTATACTTCTTTGTTATTGTTTGTTAAAGGCCCAACCTCTATATAAATGGTTAGCTACAAGAACTGAAGGAGATTACCGTGCATAAATTATTGTAAGAAAAATATACCATGGGCATATTTCTTTGTACGCAAAATTCTATATTATTTTATGATTTAAGTAAAATAAGTGTTGCATGATTAGTCTCATGTAGAGGAGATTGTTGTATTTCATCATTAGGCAGACTAAGGAGGGGGCCCACTTCTTGGGATATCTAGTGATTCTCACCTTTTGTAGTTATAGTAATGTGTGTTTATTTCTACTATTTATTTGATGTTATTTTTGTAATATTTGTAAAATGTGGCTTATAGTTCATTTAAATTATTTGATTCTTATAAGTTGTTCCTATTACCAAGAAGTGATAGTTCCTGTCACTGGAATCAATTTTCATGTTCATTTTTTGTATGTTTATTTCCATAGTTGCATTAAAAACTGCTCATTTCATGACTTTCACTCCTTCAATTGGCATATAGCCATGACACCTCTTGCAATTTTATGCCCCCAGATTGACATGTATAGACCAAACTAAAATTCATTATAAAGCGTTAAATCTTTCTTATTATTTGTACCTAGTGTTGGCCTATCATGTTGGCGTCGTTGCTAGGGAGAGGTTTCAAAGGCATGTTAGCACGATGAGTTGAGTTAGAATCATTGTGCCTCGGTGAAAATCTACACAACTATCAACCTTGTTTAGATGATTAACATTGGTTTTCTTTGTTTTAAATCATAATAGATACATTGTTTTAGTTTGTAGGGAGATCTTAAAGAACCATTTATATATTATTACCATTTTTTGTGAGTAAATTGAAAGGTAAGAATTAATTTTGAAGAAACAACACAAAAACATAAAAATGTTGCATTTTCAAGGTAATTCAAATACATCAATTTTCAAAGAAAAATACTTTAGAAATGAAGAAATTGGTGGGGAAATCATGTTGACACAAGGTGATGTTTTTATACCCCCTTTATCTAATGAATGCAACATAGATTAAATCTTGATCTTCCATTGTCACAAGCATCTACAAATTTTATTTCTATAAATGAGAAAGAAGAGATAATTGATGGATTTTTAGAACAATGGAATTTTTATGAGTATTTAACCATGTGTTGATTTGATCGTTGCAAGGAGGCAACTAAGTGCACATGCCAAATTGATCAAGAGGATGAGCTAACAAATATCCAAGTTATAAGTGAGCCTCATCACATTAAAGGGGAATGTGAACTAGTCTCCTTCATGTCTCAAGGACAACTTCATGCATTAAATTGGGAAGATCAAGGTATGATTAATAATGTGAACATGTCATATCATTCTACAAGATTAGAAAGATAGTATGTTTCTTCACAAAATGCTTCTTCATCTAGTAGATATGGTGAATGGAAACAATCTCCATACTACCAAGAATGGAATAATGAATGCTCACAGCAACCCCAATATCCATCAAACCCATCGTACTTCATCCCACCCACTTTATATCCACAAAACTTCTACCATTTTCATTATCATATTCATATCATATACTATCCACTTCACCATATCCACCAAAGGAAGTCACAATGCCTAATAAGATATTACATAATAAGGTTGTTGAAATTGCATATAATAATGCAAATTCATGGATCCCTTTACATTTTTATAATGTGCTTGAAATTGATGAATCGTGATTAATTGAAATAACTAAGGGGTGTGATTTTGATTTTATTGAATTAGAAGAACAATATGCAAATTTCTCCAATATTCAAACATGTTCCTCTTACTTAACAAATCACAACCTTTAGAGGGCATTCACACACATGAGGGAACACTTAAAAATGAGCTAAATTTATTATGGAACTCATGAATATGTGTATTGAAATTAATCTTGCAATAAGAAATGTTGAAAAATATGCATTGGTCATTCAAGAAATCTATAATAAATGCCTACATGATCTTCCATTTATAAATTTGTTTATATTCAAAAATCTAGACCTTTGGAGGCCTATGGTAAAAATGCACATTCCTCACACACTTGTTGATTTAGGCCCACTGATAATTGATTAAGCACAATTAAATGGGTTTATATGCATTAATGACTGTACTACACAATGTTGAGTGTTCATTAACAAGAATCAAGGTTTTAATATATACATATCTTTGTCATTCTTGATTCTTTGGATTATCTTAAGACGACCATTCATTGACAAGGCTCAAGGTGTTATAATATCTTTATATTTCTTGATTCTTTAGATTATCCTAACACCCTCATGCTTTTGTAGTATGAAATTAAGTTGGGGGGAAAAGGAAATCCCTTGAATTTTGGAAGTCATTTGTTGATTCTTGATAATGTCTTCAATTACATTTTATTTTAATAGAACCATCTCTGTGCGCTTTGAATCAAATCAAGGTATGCATTCTTTTGTTGATTAGCATTTCATTTATATTATGTTTACACAAGAATTAAATGTCATTCATACATTTTACTTTTATTAAATATTTATTCATATTTATAACTCTACCATTCATTTTTCAATCAACAAGTCTATTATAATGGTAAAATTATGAAATGGATAATATTGCATTACTATGCTTGGTCATGAGAATATGGTTACAGGTTTTTTATGGTGGTTACCCAAAACTATTACAACATTCATGATGCTTCTCTTCATGAACTTTCAAAGACACATTTTGTTAGCCTTTCTAATTAAATGTCGAGGACAAAATGCAACTTGGTGTAACCATGTATCTTGCAGTACCATGTTTTGGGATAATTACTCACAAGCCACACATCCAAAGACAACTTGAAGACATGTGGAGTTCCTAAAAGGATCTTGAGCATATTCTACTACAGACCATTGCACTTCATCATAGGGATTGTTGCCTATCTAATAGCTATATATATTTTTTGAGAGACTACCATTGGTCTTTCACTACATTTCCTTATCATTGGAAGATGCTTCTCTTGTCAGTAGTTCTTTCAAAAAAGAAATTGGGCATGTATTCCAAACTTCTGCATTTAGCTTTTAGATATGGTGGCATGTGCTAAATGGGATCATATTATGCAATCCTATTATGGGAATATGCATGGTCACTCTTGCTTATTTCTTGCCATTGGTCATCATTTTAAGCTATGCATTGACGTAACCAATTTCAACAGTGACATTCATTGAAGGGATTCTTACAGAACTCTATGCTTTGGATGGTATCATTATCATCATCCATATAAAGGGTTTCTTTTTCTTTGGTCATTATATGTAGTTATTCAAAAATGAAAAATGAAAAAAAAAAAGATCCAACGATGAAAACCTTTGGGCATTGTTGGCCAGTTAATATCTGAAAACTGTATTTTGGCAGCTACTAACTGTAAAATAAACTTAGGGGTGAAAATAAAATTTTTGGCACCTCTAGGTCATGGTAGGTTGAAAATAGAGATACTTGCGACTAGTTGTCGTTATCAAAATTGGAAAAAAAATAAAGAAAAACAAAAAAAGAAAGAAAAATAAAATATAAAAAATTGAATAATTTGTTCTTTCTATAAGGTAATTATTTTCAGGTACTCACCCACTTCCCTGGTTTCCCTCAATCTGAGTGCCTCTAGCACCTCCTAGTGCTCACTTACACATTTAGTTGAGGTGCTCAAAAATTCAAGAAAGAATCAACTACCAATAGTATGTTCTACAGTGCTTCAGTCAGTTGGAGGTCTTTAGTGGTTTTGCAGTTCTTGGTGCAATATTTGGTTCCTTGTTGCATGTGTCATAGTTGTAGAGTTACATTGGCTACCCGATCTTGGCATAGATGGACATACAAGTTTCTAAAACAATCTATCTTATTTTTCATTGTTTTATCTCTGAACTTTATTAATATTTATTATTATATTCATCATTTATGTAGCATCCCTACCTATCCTCTCTTTGTTTCCCAAGGATGGTAAACCATTTAAGTTGGGGGGAGGCATACCATCCTTATTACATATCTTTTCATCCATTATCCTTGATCATCGCATCATACTATCTATTATTTCTACCCTGCATAATCATTTATATTGCCTAGTATTTTTCCCATTTCAGATAGCTCATGGACATCAAGTCAAACTTTTGTGATACCACATATATAGCATTTTAAAAATTCAATGCTATAGAGAGCTAAAAAAAGAAAAAAGAGAAATAAATTGAAAATGAAAAAATAAAATGTTGAAGGAGGTATCAATATTGAAAAAAGAAAATTGAAAAAAGAAAAGAAATAAAGCTTGTCATGAGAAGCTAAGAAAAATAAAGGGCATTGTGGTTATGCACATGAGCTATAATAGTTAAGGGTGAAGAACAAGGCCAAAGCCACAAATCCAAAAGGCTACTAGTTCAAATCAAATACCTCTTGATCGTATTGATTGCACGAGAATGTGCAATACGTTAAGTTGGGGGGAATGATGAGAACCAATTATGTCCTATTCTATACCACCTTTTATCCTTTTTCACATACCTTCATATCCATTCCCATAATCCATTTTCGTACCATTTTCATATCATTTTTATCATTTCTCATTGCATATGATTTAATATACATAAGTGATATTTAATTTAGTTTTTAGATAAAATATGAGAATAAATAATATCAAATTGTATTTATTAATATATCTTTCATTATTTCAAGAGAATAAATCTTTCAGCATGCAAATTTTAAGGTGAAGATCTTCTTGTCACCATTTATGCAAGAGCCTAGACTATTATCATTCTACCATTTTATTGGGTTATTAGATTAGCATCACCATCTTTGTGTATGAAGAGAATTCCATGGTGGACTTTCATGATTGCAGATGTCAACTTCTATTTCAACCATGTTAATTCCTTGCCATATAATATTTGCATTTTTCAAATGAATTTAATCTCTTTTCTAGCTTCCATCTTAATTAGTGACTTCTACAATTGGACACGTTGATTGGGAATGCAAACCAAATGAAGGAGATAAGCATGGGCCAGTTGTTTGGAAGAAACCAAATTTTGCTTGAACCATTTTCAATATGTACCCACTTCAAAACAATCAATTTTGTGTTGTAATTTGTAGGCAGATGAGGATGAATCTGGAAAATCCATGACATGGGTTTTGTCCAGAATGGGCCCAGTTAAGTTTTGTCATGGTAGAATCCTCAAAAAATCAAGGAGCTAAAAGATACAAGTGGTTTTATAAAGGAAAAGTTTCTTGATTTGCTGCTACGACTGGTTGTCACATTTTCTTCGAATTGCAAAACCATATTTGACCCATGGAATCAAATAAGGATACAAGTTCTTGGTGGAAATGTATTGAATAAACACGTACAAGAGGAAAGAATCCAATTTTTCCCAATTTCTATCTACTATTACAAAAAAACATCTTATGGTTGGAAGTTGAGGGTCCATGTTTTTGGATCTATTATCTTTACCATCACCTTCATTTCATTTGCTAGAAAATTTACTTGGTGACAGAGATGTTCTTGTTTGCATTTTGTGAAAATCAAAATATTCCATTGTTGTTATAACAAGTTTCTTTGTATCCAACAAGAAAGGTTCTAATTGAACCATTTCCTAATGGTTT
>VDFB02341836.1:0-15698 GCA_007258455.2 Sequoia sempervirens
TCATGTAATGATGTTTGATTCTAAGCCCAAATGATGTCTCCAATCCTCTCTTCTTTGAGAGTCTAGTAGTCTCTTCTTGGAATGCTAAATGTTAAATGTAGTGCCAAAATCTTGGAGTCTAGACATTTCTACCTAGAAATATTTATCTTGTAGCTCAAAACATAAGGAAATATTAATATTTTTACATTGTCTCAACCTCTATGTAACTTGTGAGAAAAACACTTTTTGAACAAATGTAAACTAATATAAAAAAATTGCAAAGCATTTTTTTAATTCTTTACTCACCTTCCACACTTCATGTGATCCAAAATTTGGTTGAGATGTTTGGATTGAAATTTTTTGTAGGCAAGCATATGTTGTAGGGCCACTTACAAGTGCAATCACTTTTAATAGTTCTACAAGTGTTTAGTTAACATATTCCAAGTGTCCACTATGTTGTAGTTATTTTCTAACAGTTTGCAAGTGTTACACTTTTGATCCAAACAACATTGGGTTTTTCAAGGAGTTATTACTGACCTTGTTTGGGTTATTTGGATGTCATTATTCTCATGGTATCACTATTATAAGTAATTCTTATTACCGTCAACAATTTTGCAAGTGTTGGAAAGGATGGACAATGAGTATTTTTGGAAGTTTAGTCTATGGGCATCTTGGGAATGGTCTAAAATATCATCATGGTGTATGTGGAATCAATGAGCAATATCCATGCTTTCTCAATATTATATTTGGGCAATATAATGTTAATTGAAAAAATTGCCTATCTTGATAATGATGGTTTACAATATTTAATAAATGACTACTATATTCTCCAACATCTTTGTTCCTTACCCAAGAAAAGTTGATTATTTTTTGGGTTGTGTGTGTTTCATTTTATGGTTTGGGGGTGTCAATCAAGGTAGTAATCATTTATCTTATTTGGTGAGCTACTTTTTCTTTCCTAGGGTCTTGGAAATTAAGATTCTATAATAGGTAATGTGCCTTCATGTATGTTGGTGGTCATTAAGAATTTGATGAGAGTTGTATTGATAGGGAAGGGGTTGTTCTTATGGGAAAAATTTGGCAATTATCATTAGCAACCATTTAAATTCCATGGGGAGACATTATTCAACTAATAATTTATCATACATGCTAAGAATGAATGGAAGAATACATGGTAAAAAATTAGGTGGAAAATGAGATAATTGATTCAAGAAGAGACTCTCTATGCAAGTTCAAAGGGAACAAAGAGAAGTGTAGGGTTTGTAATTCACAAGGAAAGATGTGTGAGAGACTTAGAATTATTAAGATAGCTCTAGTTGGACATTTTATTTTATTATACTTTTATGTAATAGCTCTAGTACTTGTGAATGGGATGCTAGTTGCACACCCTTCCTAGAGTTTTTTACCCAATTACATTTTCTCTATAGGAGCATTAGTATCTTGCTAGATATGTGCCCTGTTTATTTTCCTTAATTCATTTTTAATCTAAATATTAATATTTTCATAAACTAATTTAACTATTAAGTAAATACTACTAAGGGTTAAATGCAAAAGGATGGGAGACTTAAAACTAGCCACACCACTTTTTGGCCTCATATAAGACATAACGTGAGTATGTTATAACATGATCGCATTTCGTTTAACATAAAAAGAAAACTACAAGAGTTTGAGCTCATTTGAACTTGACCTATCACCTACAACATAATGGACTACAACATTTTAGGAGCACATTCGCGTGTTGTGAAATCACCACATCACTGTCAATTTATTGTTGGATCATCACCAAAATGCTTCCATAACATCCCCAAGGTTGAGGAGGTAAGTTTTCTTCATTTTTAGTGTAAAATTTTGATTAAATAGCTAGATATAAATAATTTTGAGTCAATTTTGTTTAATTTCCAAGAATTCAAAATCCCACACTAGTTGATGAGAACCCTCATTCACCAATTCATAAAAACCCTAGTGAAGAACAACCACAACAAACCCCTCCGACAATGCCTTCACATCCTCTCGAGATGTAAGAAAACATATTAAGGAAAATAAAAAACAACGAGAAAGAACTCGAGACAATAATTGAAAAGCCGAGAGATTCATCAAGAACAACTCCCATCGGTCTACCCTCGCCACTTCGCTAGAATCTATCATATCTCACATCTAGATTCCATGAGTGGAAAAATTAACACTTGGTTAAGTAAGAGGGCAAAAGCAAGATAAAATTATGCTGATAAATTATCCTATGAAATAATAAAATAAAAAATATTGAAATTTGACTTGTGTGCATTGTTCATTCATCCACAAACTAATGCATCCCTACATGACACTTGCAAGATTTTCCCTATCCATTAGTGCCACCATAAAGGGATAAAAATTTATTTTTGGGATAGGTGGTGGATGGTTGTTAACCATCCTCCATGTAATAACAATGAAGTTAGGATATACTTTTTTAGGAAATTCTATTGCAAGTTTGTCCTCAACTAGATTCCAAACTAATTTGGCATGTGAGAGTTCCAAGGTAGAGGTGGGGGCTTTCCATAGAATAGAGTGGGTGCACAATGTACCCAAATGATGAGAGAAAAACACACTCAACCCATTTCTCATCCAAATCACAAAATATAGATTATAAAAACTCTGTAAACAATAACAATTAAATTGACAATTTCAACTAATTCCAGATTGCACAACAACAACTTAGTCAAATTTGAAAATCAATCAAATACATTTATTCAGATTTCATGGAATATACAATTATAATGTTCGGGTAGCTCTGTTGCCCCTCTTTTTCGTCTAATTGTTATCCCATCCTTACACTGGTCTAATCTGCAACACTCCATCTCCTTCATTGGCTCATCGGCTCACTCTTTCAAAGAACATAGTTGTTTCATATTTTGTCTTCATCTCCCATTCACATAATCTGCATTCATCCTTTAATGGTTTATTTACATTCAATATTCTTATGTATCCTGCCTTCAAACACAACCCACATCTCCCTTCCTGTGTGCCACTTCTCACTCATTCCTCACGCCATCTCTCTATGAATTCCCCTATATATTTAATCTCTTAATATGTCTGATATTCATAACTTTCCAGCACTGCCCTTGTTGTATTACTTCGGACTTTAGTTTTTATCCTTCCGATCTGGTGTGACCCTTCTACATCTACCCAAACATTTCACTTCTTTTCTTAAATTCATGCCCTCTCCATCATTCTTGGCATCGATTTCTTTGTCAAGTTATTTGTTGCACTGTTTACTATATTCTATGCCTGATCACATCCTCCTCACGGGCCTTTTCTTTCCCTTAGGCGCTGGCTAAATCAGGCCTAAATTTTATTTTGTTACTTTGCTCTCTTTGTTGCGCAGGCCTTCATCGATTGCAATTCTCCCTAACTCAAACATTGCCTCCACGACGCAGGTCAGAGAGTAGGGTTTTCTTCATAATTTCACTCCTACGTTGCCCCCTATCTTCTTTAGCTGTGCACCCTTCTCTCCTATGGCAAGTACTCTTTATAATTTAATGAACTCCTCTTTCGTTTCATATTCATGTCCTTCCAACTTCTCACACCCATTCGCCTTTTCACATCAATGTTATTTAAAACCATTAATATTGATAATATTTCTTCGTGATGGCGAAACAAACATGATAGAGTGAGACAAAGTTCAAATCACTCCAATTTAGAGAAATTCAAAAGAAGAGAACCTTAAGAACATTGCCGATGCCAACTTCATCCGAATGACTATGAAATGAATGTACAAAACCAAAACCGAGTTTTAATATAATTGCTTACCAGTAGCTCAGATTCCTCCAAAAATTTGTAGACAGGTGTAATTCAACACTCTGAAACCCCCGCCCCCCAGTCATTTTGCATACAACCTCATGGAACTTGAAATTTTAATGTTTCACCAAACTACCAGTGCAAATTGTCAAACAGTTACATCTCCAAAACCGTACGGTATATAATAGTGACATCTTCGGCATTAAATCCAGGAGGAAGTCAAAAATCTGCTCATAAAAGGATTTTCTATGAAACCTTACCAATCTTTTGAAATAATATTTTTTTGGTTGATGCAGGATTGCGCATTCATTTGGATGCTCCTACATCAGAGTAAGAAATTTGTGAGCATGGGTTCACAAAGGTGGATTTAGGTGATAGAATCACCATTCAAGATCGTGAACAATCTACAGTAAACTCCATCATTGATAGCCCAACCTCCTCCGACTTTCTCTTTTCCCTTCCATGTCTTCACTGCAACTCAGCCCTTGCAACCTCTTCTCACTGCACAACTTACAATCTATCTTGCTTCTATACCTTGATCCTCACGAAGATCCCACTTCATCTACTCTAATCTGTCACTTCCACAACAACTTTCTTTGTGCTTTCCAACTCTCAACCACTCAAGACTTCACACACCTGCAATGATACCTTTGATCTCCTCAATCGTACTTCCTTGATCCACAAGTTCTATCATAAGTTGCCTCACATTCAGCAATCTACTTATGCATCCAAAACCTCTTCTTACTTCCCTCTCCACCCATAGGTCTTGATGGGGATTACCTCACAATCACAGTCTGTCCACACACTCAGAACCTCCAGCTTTGATATCATTTGATGAAGAAAGAAAAACACACTCAATCCATTTCTCATCCAAATCCCAAAATATAGATTACAAAGAACACACTCGCTTCATATTTGTTCTTCATCTCCAATTCACATAATTTGCATTTATTCTTTAATGGTATATTTACATTCAATATTCTTATGTATCCTGCCTTCAAACATAGCCCGCATCTCCCTTCCTGCATGCCACCTCTCACTCACTCATCAATATTCTTAATCTGTCTGATATTCATAACTTTCTAGCGCTGCCCTATTGTATTACTTCAGACTTCAACTTTTATCCTCTCAGTTTTGTGCGACCCTTCTACATTTTCCCAAACATTTCACTTCTTTTCTAAAATCTCGCACCCTCTCAATCATGCTTGACATCGATGTTTTTTGTCAAGTTATTTGCTACATTGTTTACTATATTCTCTGCCTGTTCACATCCTCCTCGCGAGCCTTTTCTTTCCCTTAGGCGCTGGCTAAATCAAGCCTAAATTTTATTTTGTTACTTTGCTCTCTTGGCTGTGTAGACCTTCATCGATTGGAATGAAATGAAATGAAAAATTTTAATGACGTCCACGAGGCCAAAGAAGCCTAAGGGACCCAAGACCAGCACAAGAGCCACCCATAAAAGGCCCTAAGCAGATTGTAAACTCCGTTCAAGATCAGCCCTCCTGCAGTGAATTTTGATGATGAAGTTTGCAACTTTGTCTAACCTTGATTCTTCAAACAGAGTATTTAAATTATCGACCTGCACGGTGACCCCATAACTAGCCCGGATGTCTTTATACGCTGAACACTCCATGGTGAAATGCCATTCCGTCTCCACCATACCCATGTTACAAAAACGACATTTTCTATTTTCCCACTCCTCTTTAGGAACCACCCACCTGCCCGTTTCGCACCTAAGATGATGCGAACTAGTACGCAATTGGGCAATCAACATTTTTGCTTTCCATTTGATATTCGCGCCTATATAGGCCTTTTCTTCGTGATCCCTCGTGGGATTGAATTCTTTGATATAGTAATCCTTTTTGCGTCCTGCTTTTTTCATCCATATAGCATATTTAAATTTTTCTCTCACATATTTTTTTATTTCTTCATTTGTGTTTGGGCATTCATGCATCTCAACATCCCATTTTTTCATCCATTTGATATTTTGTTTCATCCAGGTGTTCTTTCTTCTAGTTAGCTCTTCTTTCATGATTAACTTAGGCCACCGATGACTCTCCATATTCTGGACCTTCTTTAGGTAGCTTAATAACCGAATCATCGCCGAGGCCTCCAAGGGAAAAGTACCGGTCTCAGCCAATAAAATCTCATAGGGCACTGTAGTCTTAAGATTGGAATTCTCCCTAACTCAAACATTACCCCCACCGTGCGGGTCTGAGAGGGGGGGTTTCTACATAATTTCACTCCTACGCCACCGCCTATCTTCTCTAGCTGCGCCCACTTCTCCCCTATGGCAAGTACTCTCTATAATTTAATGACCTCTTTTGTTTCATATTCCTGTACTTCCAACTTCTCACATCCATTCACCTTTTTCCATCTACATTATTTAAAACCGATAATATCGATAATATTTCTCCGTGATGGAGAAGCAAACATGATACCTAGTGTGAGACGAAGTTCATATCACTTCGATTTGGAGAAAGGAGAGAACCTTAGGAACATTGTCAGTGTCAATTTCATCTCAAAGCCAATGAAATAAATGTACGAAACCAAAACCAAGTTTTAATTTAATTGCTTACCAATAGCTCGAATTCCTTCAGAAATTTGCAAACAGGTGTAATTCAACACTCTGAAAACCCCCCACCAAGTCATTTTGCATAAAACCTCATGAAACTTGAAATTTTAATGTTTCACCAAACTACTAGCGTAAATCGTGAAATAGTTAAATCTCCAAAATCATATGGCATATGATAATAACATCTTCAGCATTAAATCTAGGACGGAGTTAACAATCTGCTCAAAAGAGGGTTTTCCATGAAACCTTACCAATCTCCCAAAATAATTTTTTTTTGGTTGATGCAAGATTGCATGTTCACCCAAATGCTCTTGCATCACCAAAAACTAGACACCAAGACACCAAGGCACCTTGCTAGGATAGAAATTGAGCATGTCACAATCCTTATGTTGTCAAGGAGGGTGTTGAGGTCGACACCCTACATTCCATCACCTCACTCACTCAGACCCTTTTACAACACATTAAGCTTCTAGCGCAAGGTGATGTTGGTGAATTTCCAACTCTTGACTTTCACCTCTTATGATAAAACTATGGATCTCTTTGGGATTATGGCTCTAAGGATGATTGGGATGCACAAGGCTAATAGTAAATTTGAATAAGGTTACATTTGGTTAAATTCTATTTATTATATTTCATTTTTAAATATAAGATTTAACTAAATTATTATATTTATTGTAATAAATTTTAAGGTTAAGTGTTAACCCTATGTCTAACAACCCTCTAGCTCCCAATTACACAATAATATCAAGTTGACATGTATGTACTTAGCAAATAAATAATAAATATAGTACATACAAATAGTTTAACCTTATATGAATTAGTAATCTTTAAAGTCACATTGGATGTTGAATGGATTAATGTTGGGCATTCAACATCAGGGCATGTTAGTTGGAGTGGTCATACATCTTACATTGAGGTAAGCTTGAGTGTTTTTAATCATTAAATGTTTGTAAAATAATGTTAGGTAGATTTTGGTAATTTAATAACATTGATTCATTTTTAGTTATTGACATGTGATCAAATGCCTTATAGTATTTGTAGTACAGTGGAGGTGGGCAATGCCACTATACTATTATATGTGTTTCCTTTGACATAGGTATGAGTCTAATTAGTAAAGTTCATATTATGTTTGTTTTTGTATCTATCTATTGATGAAATTTTTAATGATATTCATTTGTAGTTTAATTTGTATTTGGATTCTCTCTACAAGGCTTCACAACTCCATCTCATGAGCCTATCCCTCCTACAAATGAAGAGAGGCAAAAATCACTTCAAAAAGATTATGATATCATGATAAATGATTATTCTATTATATGTCATTTTATAATTCAATTTTTGTATATTAACATGTTCTATAATTTTATTGTATTAGGTGGAGCTCCAAAAAAAATTAGACAAAGAGGTAAAATCAATGGGTTCAAAAGAAACCATCACCATATGCCTCTCCATTCACTCATTACATTAGGCTCATTTTTCGTATGTCTATATGATAGTTTTGTACATATGTTTTTGTATTATAGATATGTGACAATATATGCATATATGGCTTTCTTGTACATATATTGTACTTTTACCAACATATAAAATTACATGCCTATATGAATTTTTGGTTAATATAAATTTCTTTACCAATATTATCTATATTTGCTATAAATGACTAGTTGAATAAATGAATAATTACACAAGTAAAATGGATGGATGTGTTTCCTCTGTGGATGTTTTATTTCATCATGCATGTATCTTTCATCATTCATAGCATTGTTTTTTATCCGTCTATGTTATATCTATTCTTTCTCCTTATCCATTCTTTTTATTGCTAGTGATGTGCTTGTGCCTAAGCATGATGACATTAATTTTGAACACCTCTACTTTCTATGTTGATCATACTTTCAACTTAACTTATGATTATGCATCTAGTGAAATTCCTTCATGTGATGTTGACATAGATAGTAATCCCATCCTTTCTTCACCTACTTTTCCCTACTTATGCCTCTCATTCTCATATTACCTTTAGAATTCTAATTATAGTAATATATATATATATATATATATATATTCCACCTTCACATGAGATTGCTAATCCCCATTCATCATTTTACTCATGGTATTATTGATGATATACATTTAGTGATGGGCATAGAAATAGTTCTTTATATTCTCTCGATGTGGCTAATGACTCTTTACCTTATGATACCCCTTCTTTAAATCCACATTTAGAGGTAATCAAGATGCAAAATTAGTGGTAGATAATTTCAACCTACATATTATGCTTCCATAAATTAGTCTATTATTTCGATGCATGCATTTGGTGATCCCTTTGTGGATAGAGCTAGCTAATGGTTTGATTCATGTTATGATTAATATACATCTTTCTAATATGTATCATGTGCCTTCATAGATTACTCTACTATTATCTCTAGGTGTCATGTTTTGCTAATGATTATCCTTATTCCCCTTCTTAGTGGATCCCATTAGTTTTTCCATGCATCTTTATGATATACCATCTTTTAATGGATACCCTCCTTTCGATCGGTTTTCAAAAAATTTAGGTGGGGAACATGCTCAATTTTTGTTTTTCAAGATGTGTCCACTTTGAAAATTGGTAAAAACAAAAATCATATATTCATTAAAAAATTAGAAGAAAAATCAAGCATAAACTACATGGTGTTAACTAATTTCTCACTGAAGTGATTTTTGAAATACGGAAAAATGGTTAACATTTTAGGGGGGGCATACTAGACACTATTATTTTTTTGAAAAAAAGTGACCAATTTGTGTGGCCCCCCTTTTTCAATCCCTTAATATCTATCATTTAGAAAATAAATAGTTTAGAAAGTAGATTCAAAGCACTACAAATCTTTTTTAGTTGCATCTTAAATTTTGAGTGTAACTATCTTCAATTTCTCATCCAATGTCAATCTTTCTTTCTTTATTTATTTTTTAAAAAGTGGCCACTTAAGACCCCTTTTTGGTCCATCTTTTTTCCCTTACCCTTACATACTTTGAGAATTTCCCACCCTTATGGTTGGATTTTCCTTAGGCAGATCCAATGGTTGGATTGACATGTCAACGTCCATAAACGTGAATTTTACAATTTCTCAAAAAAGGATACAATCTCAAGCTTGTTCTCTATCAAGTTTGCACGTCTTTCAATGTCGAGTTAAAAATACCACAATAACATTGAGTTCTCTCTTAGCTTTATAGTCATGTAATATTTTTACATTTTGAATATGTTAAGGTTTTGATCTTTAATTTTTTTGCTAGTGTCTCTATTTTTTTGTCAAAAAGCTACGTATGATATTTTTGGTTTCATTTTTTACTCGTTCATCAAAATTTGAAACAAATTGGATTTTTACAAACTAGACTCTATTCTTTACATGTTAAAAAAAAAGAGTTTTGATTAGTTTTCAAAAAAATTAAGGGGGCACGCACTCAATTTTTTGTCTTTCAGGATGTGTCCACTTTAAAAATTAGTTAACAAGCATATATTCATTAAAAATTTAGCAAAAAAATGAGCATAAATTGCATGGTGATAGCTAAGTTTTCACCAAAGCAAGTTTTGAAATACTAAAAAAAAGTTAGAACATTTTAGGGGGGCCACACAAGACACTATATTATTATTTTTTAATAAAAACCAGTGCACTTTGTGTGCCCCTCCGCCGCCCATTTTAAGCCCTTAATATCCACCATTTTCAAAAAAAAATATAAAAAAATAGAAAGTAGATTCAAAGCACTACAACTCTTATTTTTGTTACATCTTCAAATTTTGAACATAACTATCTTCAATTTCTCATCCAAGATCATTTTTATTGATTTAAAAAAAATGACCACTTAAGACCCCTTTTTGGTCCCCCATTTCCCTACACATACCCTAAGAGTAGTAATAATAGAGTTATCTTCTTAATCCATTGTTGATGCAACACTAGGATTATAGACATAATGGTTACTAGATTAACACACTACAAATGAAATTGCTCTTTCATACCCTAGTTGTATTGTTTTGTTCAAAGTAAGCTTATATATTACACATAATCAAGCCAATGGCATTATTTCAATAAAAAATTAGTGTTGTTAGAGTATTGTGACTCTAGTATTTGTAGAGTATGCACAATCATCTTCTAGGGAGTTAGTTTTTTAGTCGTGTGTAGTGAAATGCATTTATGGACAATAGGATGTGGAACATAAAACAAGGACTCAAACATGCATCTGAAATCCTATTCTATTCCTAATGTCACTTCTAGTCAAGCTAAAGAATTGAACAAAAAGGCAAAAGAAAGAATTAGTTATCTCACCCATGACTATTTGTTGCACACACAAGATGTGTGTAGTTGTGCTCCAATGGATTTATGCTTGAGAGATGATGATGACGTAGATGCTCAAATTGAGATGACTTTGTGTCCAAGGAAACTTATGAAAATAGCTTGCAAGATGGTCTATTTATAGATTGGGAGGATGATTGATCAAGGGTTGTGATTAATCTAAGGGATCAATGGTTGAGGTTGGTTGAGAGGGTTGGAAGGAGGCCTTCAAGTAGCCTGTTGTGATTGATGCACTTGAAAGGGCTAAAATTCAAGGGATTTGGATGGTCAAGGTTGTTTTGAAAAGAGATAATGAGTGAGGATGAAAAAATACTTTTTAAAACTCTAAGAAGTGTGTTTTTGGAGATGTGATGAGTGAGGATTTTTTTGGAGAAATGAATAGATAAGATTTGATGAGAATATTTTCTGGGAAAAAAAGGAGCATAGGCTATATACATGCATGAATGTGCAAGTTTGACCATGACTAAAACATGCTTATAAATGTGCACGAGTATTAATTGGTTAACTAATTGATTTTAGTCAATTTGAGAGGAATTTTTGGGAGGATTAAATAAATAGTTATATTTATTTATTTTTTAGAAAATAAAGATATAAAGAATGAACTTAATTGAATTAGTGTTAAATTTATTTAAGAATGAGTTATAGAAGACAAGGGGATAATTAATTAATTAAATTGTTTAACTATGTTAGGAAGACAATTGAGAAAATTAATTAAATGATTGATCTTATTTAATTAATACTATAAGAGGATAAAATCAAATGTGGTTAGAATGTGGACAATTTTAAGTGTCTCCACCTTTTTAATCTATAAGTGGACTGCCTTCAATATTTGCCATTTTAGACCTCTTTTGGGTGATTCTTCACTTCTCTTTGTTAGGCTTTTTATATGTTATTGAATTAGTAGAGAAAACCAAAATTATTTCACCATTGTTACACTATTGTGATAGAAATAAATGTTATCTAATACATTATTTTATCAAATGTATTATTCTTTACAACACAATGGTTTATAAAGCCTTTACATTTTCTTGTACTTGACAACTACTCTACTTGAACACCTATGAAAAATAACTTCCAGCCCAATTATTTGACTACTTATATGCTAACAATTGTTTTATTTATTTATAAACCATTACTAACCTATAAAATAACTTACTGTATTTTGTATATATTATAATCTAATAATATAAAATTAATTTTAGCATTCCCCAAACCCCAACCTCCCCTACTACATCAATCTAAACCAAAGACAAAACATTGCATGGACAAAACACAACACATATGGAAATCTATGAAGCACCTCCACCAAATCTCTCACTCATCCAACAAATCCTAAACTAATTGCACCAACAAATGCCTTGGCTACTAAATTTTGCAAATCCCTTAATACCATATGAAAGAATAAATCTCAACCTTCATGCACAATCAACTATTCTCTAAGAGTCCACCCTCCTCTAAATGTGTCAAAATCGCTTCTTTAGTGGCTACACAATGAGAAAGCAACTCTCCTCCACAAGTCCACCCTCCTCTGAAAGTGTCAATATCCCTCTTCTAGTGTACAATAGAAAAAATCAATGTAGATACACTAACCCACCTATATCAAAGTTACACCATCCACAAATACTACCAAGCCCACCTTGTTGCATGAAGGACACAAATTTGATGGTGCTTCTCACACAATCTACCATCTCAAATGAGAAGTTAGCTCTAAGAGACACAAATCCACCAACCTCTAGTGCCTCAAACCTTCTCTTTAACTTGCTTAGTCATTTATCCTAACAAGTTCTTGAATTTTTACCACCTTGTTGTCTCATAAGCAACTTCAAGCTTACACTTTTGATTAGCAAACATTGAATAAGAAGTATTCAAGCAAACTATGTGTACATATAATCAAAATGTAGAAATTTTATTTCTCTGAGAATCTCAGTAGAGCAAAATAAAAATTATAGTTAGACATCAAGAGCTAGTTTCCATACTAAAACATCCATATAACTCCTCTTTCCTAAAACTGAACACATAAATAATATGAAAAAATTAAAAAACCTTGGAAGGATTTGAACTTGAGATCGGTAAATTAGTTTCGATAAAATTTATGCTCTTCCCTACACCAATTGATCTATGCTCAAGTGTATTCAATTTGTTACATTAAATTTTTTTTTAAAAAGTCCAATGATATTCGAAACCGCGAGCTTCAAAATTCTGTCCACGACCTTTTCTATTTGTGCATGGACAGACGATATCATTTTGGTGCTTTAAAGGGTTGTTCAACGAAGATTCACCTGGCAGAGAATTTGCTGGCTTACAGACAATAATCTCTTTCTTTCCTAGCACCGTAATTTCTATAATGACACTTCTTACAACAAACGTCTTTTAACACTTTTTAACAATCCTTTCAGCATCTGCGGCAATAGGAAATTGATCGTTCAACATTTGAGATTGTTCAACTTCCGCAGCAGTAGCAACAGTGCAGAGGGTGACAGATTGAAGATCATTCAACATCTTCATCTTCATACTCTTCCTTCCGTGAAGTGTGCACTCAAAACTCGCTTGAATAAATCTGTATTTTACATGTTTGGGAATTTGAACGCCTGAATACCATTATTAAACTAGCAAATCAAGAGATTCGCAATTCATTTTAGAGAACTAGCAGATCTAACAACTATAGCACTTATTGTTAGCTAAGCTGGCGACGATAAATAACACACCCTTCACTTCACGCCACTCACTCTTCAACACAACTTCCTATAATCAGTGACATGAGCAAATCATAGCACTCATCCTTACACAAACATTCGTTCATCAAGAGGTACCACTGTTACAGATACGCTAGCATGTTATGCGAAATACAAAGCGAATCAGCCACAATCTATAGGTGCTCTATATATATTGTTGCACATCAAATTTATAATTCTTTGCAGGACATTGACTTATAAAACCATTTTCCTGTACCCAAACAACTCTATTCAACCACCTATAAGAAATAAATCACCTTAATTACTTGACAATTGCTTACGTTTAGGCTAACAATTGTTTTATTTAATTATTAATTATTACTTACCTAGCTTTTATTTATATTCTAAACTAATGATAGAATTATGTAGGGAAATGCCTTTTTAACTTGTAAGTCAACCCACTTTCAATACTTGCCATTTTGGACCTCCTATGGGTGCTTCTCACTTTTCTTTGATAGGTTTTTATGTGTGACATGCCTTTACTATGTCAAGAAATGGTCCTCCTTTACATTCACTATAAAGGATACATTTATTCTTTACTTGGGATGAAAGCATTCCTAGTTCACTCTAGGAGTTTCATAGATTCCCAACTTTCAGTAAGACTGCGTTAATTATTTTCACTCATTCCATCAACAATTTATTCTATTTTAAAATACAATAAAATCTAAATTATTTAAATACATATTAATATTTAGAATTTTTTTATTTCGCACTCAGCTTTTATCTAGATTTTTTCCCAATCCAAGGTCTAGTTGAATCTCAGCAAATAAGATGACACAATTAGTACAATTTTAAAATATGTAGAACACTCAAAAGTATGTCAAATCTTTTAAATACTGTCATATAATGACCACATCCTCTATCGACCACTACTTAATAACGAACGATGAAGCTTATACCACCATTAGGAAGAATGAATGAATGAAAGGCTTTAATAATGTCCAAATAAATACCCTCGGTTCAATCTGGCAAAACTGTCACTCTACAAACACTTTTTCATAAATAGGAGAACGCACCAACTCAAGTACAATTTTGTAATGTGTGGAACATTCAAAACTCGTGTCAAATCCTTCAAATAATGTACAATCTCTTTTACCCACTATTTAAGAATGAAGCTTACGCCACCATTACGAATGGGTTTTGAATCTTGATTAAAAAGCTTGCCATTTTGACTAGCCTTGTCTCTTCAAATAAGGTGGTTAGGTTACACCATTAGGAAGAAAAAAAGACCGCTTTCAATGGTTCTGCAAACAAAGTTCAATACAAAATAGCTCTTGCCTTGAAGCAAGAAAATTATTTTTCCTTCTCATTATGTCAAATTATAAAATACAAAAATGAATATGGCTCATACTTTTTCAACACAACTCCAACTATAACCCTCTGCACTGCTCCAATTATCGGCACACTCATGGCACCTTCAACAATGTGAGTGCTAGTAATATAGTACAAGTCAATTGCAACTCATACAAACAGCATGATTAATGATCTAAATCGACTTCAAACAGGATCTGTGTGTATATCTAAAAAGGGGAGAAGTGAAGAAACTTATAGCTATGTTTTTTTAATCAAATTGGATCTAGAAGAACAAGTTACCAGACGATGTTTTCTTATAATTTATCATCCCTATAAAAGCATTTGTACTTTTGACGGTAATTCATAGTTTCCTGGTAGAATAACTAGATATGAATCAGCATGAGAGATTTTCAACGAGAAAAAAATTGTACAAATGGTAACATCTTGAGAAGTCTGAACAAAGGAGATGACATGAAATCATAATTTTTTCTTCATTTCATATTAGGTTTCCATCAATCACTTTCTTGATGAAAATGTTTATAACTGCAATGCCCAGAATTTAATTGCTTGCCGTGAAAGCCAATCGAAGTTGAAGAATAATGATATTAAGGATAACAGCTGCAGGTGAAGATAAAAGAATTACTGACTGCTCCCCTACCTAAAAGAAGATATATACCTCTATTTTGAAACTAAATCACTATTTTACTTACAGTTGCATCATTTTCTTCAATAATTGAAAAAAAATGCAATTTTTTCTTCTAAGTTCCTATTAAGTCCAATGGACAAAATAGAAATCATAAACCAGGTACTTAACAACACAACAATTGCAGTGCCACAAAATACATTGAATCCTGGAAAGTTCTTCAATATCTGTGGGGTTTGTGCCAATCTACATAATTATGCACAAACATTTGCTCTTTGGAAGATCCTTCTCTGTTTCAAAAAACAAAGCTGTTAAAATCATGACCGAAACGCTGTAGTAACTATCCTCAAATTCCAGAACATCATAATCACAAAGTAAAACTTCCT
>VDFB02341837.1:0-27556 GCA_007258455.2 Sequoia sempervirens
TGTTCTTCTTCGGATATCTCACCCACTTGTGAAGAAGGTACCTTGGTGTTAGAGGATCCAATCATTGAGAATCTTGTTTACTTATCTCCCAATACCTCTCCTACTTGGGAAGATATTATGGCACAAGGCGATGAAATTATTGATACATTTCTTTCAAAATATAGTAAGATGGCTTGCTTAGATGAAGATGCTAAGGTGACATTAAATCCCCCCTTGAAAAAATATCATCAAGAAGTTAAATCCATTGAGGTTATGAACACACAATTGGCTATTAGGTCTCCTATAGTTATTGGACCTCCTAAGTCACCTCTCATTATAGGACCTCCTAAACCTCATGGCCATATCTTAAACTTTGCAAAACAACTCATTAGTAATGATGTGTCACAACAATCAAGTTATCACATAGTTTCTCACACATATAACACTTGAAATAACAAGAAACTAAGACAAACAAAATCCATTCCCTCATCGATAATATTCCCACAACCTATTTTACCTAGTTCCCCTCATTTACCTCAACATAGTGGAAAGGAGTATGATCTTGTGGAACAACCTCATAAAAATCATGCTAATATTTCTTTGTGGGATTTGATTCAAACATCACCTACTTATCATGGCTACTTCAAAGTGCTTTGCAAAAAGTTGTGGTCCCTCCTAGTGCACAACAAAATGATGTAGTAGCCTTAATTGAGGATATGAGTTCAGTTAATGTGGATATTTTCTTCCATCAAAGTGAATTACCTTGTTTGGAAATACAAAAAAAAATGATGCTTTGATGATAATGGTTGTTATTAACAAGTTTGAGATTAGGTGTACCCATATTGACAATGGTTCGGGGCTAAATGTTTGCAATGTAAATATTTTAGATAAAATTGGGGTAGATAAGACTAAAATTCAACTAGATTCTTTGTCTATCCATGGTTTTGACAATGTGAGGAAACAATCACTTGGTGTAATAACATTACATGTTGTTAGTAAACATATTGGCCCTTATTGAAATATATCAATCAACTCCATAGCCTATTAAGATAAGACTAAATAACAAGGAAAGGTCACAATTTCATTTGTGACTTTGCTCTATTTTTTATCGAGGTAAAGCTCCCTTAAGAATATAACTAACCATTTCAAATTTTGCTTTTAACCATAAAGTGAGAAAAGGTGAACAAACATTGATCCATAACTATGAAATCAATGTGATAACCTGAACAAAGCTATTAGCCCCCTAGCACAAAAGCTAGAATTATAATACCAAATAAAATAGATTTGGAAAGAACTAGTCTTAATTCCAAATGAGCAAATGTAACATCATGAAATCATCTTTCATAGAGGATAAAACCCCAAATGTTGCTTCAACCAACAGACTAATTCAATATAAATATCACATTCATAATTCAGAGTTCACAAACAAAGAATAACCTAAAATTTAGAATCCAGTTCAAAATGTTCTTCATTCCTTCCATTACATCACAGTGCAATTCAGAAAAAGAACTTCAGACCCTGCAAAAGTCTCTCAAACATGAATTTATAAAACTCCAATCTTGAATCTTGGTTGTTAGCATAACTGCCATCATATCAAATGGAAAATTTCATAAACCAACCCATTAATTTAGAGAAACTAATCCCCAAAGAACATTTATGACTATTTTTAAATTAGTCATAATTACATTAATTTTCTCAAGTTGATTTTGATAGGAAAATGAAGCATTCCTACATGTATCCTAGCTCTGTGCCTTAACATACATGTGGGTGGCATGTAATCTCCACAAATTTCATTTAATATATACCTCTTCATGCAATTATGATCATGTGAACTATCTCAACAAAGAATGCAACTTGAAATTATAGCTTGTTGAACTGAGAATTTAATGCAACTAAGTCACATCAACAACCATCTTCATTAAGTTCCAAGGTAATATTACTACCCTTGAAAAATTTAGTCATTTCCAAGAAAATCTTTGATATCGATCACCCACCATGCCATTTTGCCTCTATAAAACCAAGGAGAACTACCTTCATTTTCACCATTTTAATTTCATTGCTAAAAAATGTCAAGCACTGCAAGTGACGCCTCCTCGAAGAGAAATTTTCTCACAATTGAGGATGTGGAATGCAATCGATTTTGAAGGTTGGTGGTGGACCAGTTGAAAGATGTCTTTTTGATTCATAGTGATGTTGAAGAAGGCATGGTATGAAGATTGTCGAAGAAAATTATTTTAACTAGGTCCATGTGTATAATTTTGAGCTTCTAGAGTGTTTTGTGTACAATGTAATACACACCTCTGGAAAATGAGATTGGGGTATAAGAGCTATAGAGAACCTAGTTAGACCAAAGTACCTGATGAGGGTGAGAGTAGCCATAAGAGGTCTAAATGCATTTCCAAGTACCAATTTAACAGGTGATGATATCTACACTATGACAAAACTTCAACACGAGCTTAGTAAAGAAGTTGTAGCTCACCTATGTGCTAGACTCGAGTGAAACGACATGGGAATGTTTTCCCATTTTGTAGAGTCCAATAAAAAAAAAATCTCACTAGCCCAAATTGAGTGGATGCGGGAAGTAGTGGAGGGGATTCAAATCCTCGCTTTCACCCTCTGTGTTTAAAATAATGTACTAGATTTTCCTCTTTTTGAGTGTAAACATGATAAATGTAAAGCCATATATATATATAAAGAATTTTGTACTTCGATAATTTATGCTCATCTCTTATGTGAATGTATTATTTATTTTCTTGTACTTGTGATAAGCTTTGGTTTATGTTATTG
This sequence comes from Sequoia sempervirens, assembly GCA_007258455.2. Lineage (NCBI taxonomy): Eukaryota > Viridiplantae > Streptophyta > Pinopsida > Cupressales > Cupressaceae > Sequoia > Sequoia sempervirens. Next base: position 2,767 of record VDFB02341837.1, read on the forward strand.
TACCATACTCAAAAAATTTATATCTGCATATGGATTCCTTCTTAGCATAATTTTTCATACCATAGCATAGTTGAAAAGTACCGCCCTTGAGGAGATATCGAGCTCTAGAAAAGTTTCAAGTACACCATCAAAGTCTGCTAAAGTTGTGATAACCTCTAATTTTACTACTTTACTATCTTCCTTTTTCAAATATTTTCTCAACTTAGCTTCGCTTTAAAGATTACTCATACAAACACTTTTATTATCAGTCAATGAGAAGGTTTTCAAAACCATATCGAGGACCAACAAAGGTTTCAAAACCTTTTATAAGTTTCGATAAAAGAAAAAAAATTCTTCAAATTTTTAAAAACATCTCATTCCACAACTTCTAGGAAAGAGGAAAACACAAATTTCACATCCACTTATGATCACTTAGATGATTATGAAAAAAAACCTTCCTTAAAAGAAACGGAAGCCATTTATAGAAGAGGGTATCAAATATTGAAACAATTTGGCTATAATGGAAAAGGATATGGTGTAAAAGAACAAGGAATTTGTGTTCCCATAGAGCTCAACTTACAAGAAACAAAAAAAGGTCTTGGTTATTGTCCTTAAAAAATATGAAAGCATCTTCACTTAATCATACAAGAGACAAATAGTATTAGTTGATGCTCCTTGCCATGTGGTAGTTGCAGTATCACACAATACTTACTACCATGCATGGAGGTATAAATTAAGTTTTATGCAATCATATTTCATCTTGCAAGGAGTAGCGTATCATCATCCATTTTGTCTCACCTTTCTCCCTACACTTGGGGGCAAGGGGTTAGGTAGCCTTGTGTTAGGTGCATTCCTTCTAGAAAGGGATCCCTTTTATTTCTCCTTAAAATTTTAGTGTGGCCAGTACACTAACATTTTAAGGGGGGGAATATAGTCCCCCCATTTATTATTTGCATGTGCAATGGTCCCTTTTTAGTGATGATAGCATATATCTCCTAGAAAGTGTGACCTTGGCAATAAAAATGTGGCCTTCTTGATCTATGTTAGTGCCTCCTTTGTGGTGCTATTAGGCTTGATGTCCCATAAGAGTGTGACCTTTCTTGGCATATGATGTTCCCCTTGACGGTAATGCTATGGCTAGTATTACCTAAGGTGTGAATTCTTCTATTCCACGACCAGTCCTCTCTTGATGGTGATGTCATGTGTGATATTCCCTAAGATGTGACATTTCATATATTGAGCAAAGTCCCTTTGTTGTCTTTATAAAGGACCTTTTGTGATGGTATTATTTATAACACCCTTTAAGGTTTTTTCTTTGTCTTATGCACCTCCTTAGGCGAGTATGTGCACCTTCTTAGGTGAGTTTGGCATTTTTGCTTCACTTTGTTCACACACATTAAACTTAGTGTTGCATTGGCATATCATATTGATCATTTTGTAGCACCTTATCAAAGTTATCAAGGAGTATAAATCTTGGTATGGTTGTCAATGGGTGCACACCTAGTGAATAGAGAACTTCACTAGACCTAGTATGTTTCTCATTTTGCTACATTGTCTTGGGGGATCACCTAGTGAATATTAGACTTCACTAGCCCGTTTTTCCTTCGATTTGTGATTCACCTAGCAAATATTCGAATTTTCTATTGTGTGTCATGAATTTCTTAACATGGACGTTGAGCATAACACAACTTGCTTGATAGTAGAGCTATGTTTTTATGAGTGTCTAGCATAATGCACCTTGCTAGCCTTGTGGAACCCATCATATTGCATGGACACCTAGCATAAAAAAAATTGCTAGCTAGTAGATCCATCTGACTCATGAGTGATTTGGCATAGCACGACTTTCTAGTCCTCATGGGAGCATTTCTTTAACTAGAATTTATTCAATGGATGATGCTTGGTATTTGAGACAAATTTAAGACTGAGGTCTCTTTACCTTATCGACTTAAATCCCTTTAGTAATAACCTTGTGCTTTTTTTATGTGTCTTTTGTGTGTTTTCTTCATGTTTGCATTATGTTTACATCAATTTTGTTGTCACCTTTATGTTATGTAATGTCATGTGTCTTCATCATGTATGCTTCGTGTTTTCAACATGTATGTTTGTGTATGTTGTTTTACTGCATAACATACATGTGTGTTCCTTTGTAATCATGTTGGTTTTCCATGGGATCTTGGATCTTGGGGGCTTGTGTGATCCCCCTTGATCCTTTTTCATCCCATCTCTTCAATATTTGGATAATCAGACCCCTCTTGACATAGATTTTCTACTTTAGTGCGAGTCTGAGTGTAAGTTCATACTCTCACTAAAGTGGGGGCTAAATGTAGCATAAAAAATTGTCACCCTTGATAATTTCACACTATGTTTTTCTCTCCCTAAATTATTGAGCCTAATTGACCCCCTAATTTCCTAAATTATGCATTTTGAGGCCTATTTTATCGTTTTTTAATAAATTGCAAGCAAATAACAAATGCATTCATCTAATTCTTTTCCCCCGACACCTTAATTTATAGATAATAGAGCAAGGATGGGGATTCCCTATGGTGGAAACATCCCTCTATTTTTTTTCACTCCAAATTTGAACATGTCAATGTCGACATTTTAACATTTGAAATTCAAGTTGCAATTTTTTGTGAAATTAGCATAATTGCATATAAGTACCTAGTTATTACATCATTTGAGATTTGTCTAGCAACATTAAGAGTAAGAATTATTGTCAAGGGAAAGTCAAGAGAATTTTTTTATTGATTTATTGCAGCAATTCAAGATCCAAACATCATGTCAAATCCTATGTGAGTTTATGTATGTTCATATTATCATTGTTTGTGAAGGCTAACCCTTGTTGTAGGTCTCCAAGCAATTCAAGCATTCAAGTAAGCAAGATCCATGACTTGGAGGTGATTTGCATGACTTGAATCCTTAAAGGAATCCATTGAAGGGTGGTGAGTTGCAACACTTTGTGGATTCCTCATTCCTTCCTATCATTTATTAATTCACCATTGAAATTGTCATTGTGGAAGTGAAAACACTAACATGAGGTTTGAATAAGGAAAGCCCCTAAATGGCACAACCCTTTTCCTCTCTTTGAATGTGCAGGTTTCAGGTTTGGAGAGGATTGAAGGAAGTCTAATGATCATTTATCCATTATTTCATTCAAAGCCCTACACCTTTTCAACTCAAAAAAACTCACCTACATAATTATCTGAAAAGTTTGCAAGTGAGAATTGGGAGCTCAGATCCAACATCAGAGGACTACGAAAATAGATCTAGAATAGCCCTACAAGGACAGAGATTCCCTTGGGTACCTATGTCCTCATATAGTGACTAAATTCAAATTTATGTGATAGGTACACAACACTCTACCCTTCCTAGATTTGCTTGTAAATATTTGTTACAATCTTTCAAAATCTTGCAAATTACATATTAGGGCACATAGTCTAATTAGGTTAATCAAGGAAAATAAATTCCAATCCATTTCCAAGGATCAAAAGATGCAGATCCAGGTTTGAATGGATCACCTTCATTGTTGAAAGTCAATCTAATCACCTTGTTGATTTGCATCCTAATGTACCCTTGAAAAAGGAGGAAATTAATCCTAGGTTTTATACATTTAACTTGGGGTTCCCTTTTTCTTTGTTATAGTGCATATACAAACTTACTTATCAAGTTTGGCCACTAGTATAATATTTTAAATTCATAGTGAATAATCAATAGATGTAATTTATCAAAAATTTAATCACTTTTATATTTCTTATTTTACCAATAAGTTAAAATTTGGATAGGTCTTTGTTATTATCTATTTAAGTATCTTAACACCACAATTAAGAATAATTCTATGTAATATTATATTCCTAGACATATTATTCATTTATTAATATGACCAAGAAAATAACTCATAATCATGCATTAATGTAAAAAAAATCTATGCTCGAGATGGGATACATATTAAAACAAATTAATTCTTGTTCACTATATCCATTTCCAAATATATAGTACCATCAACTAAAAGTGTGCTCTTATCCTCAATAAATGGTTTGATTGGTAAACAAATAAGTATCCCTTGAATTTCTTAAGATCTAATATGGAAGTTAAAGGCTTCTTCAAAGTATTAACAAGTAATTAGAGCATATGGAAAACCCCTATCATGACTTAAAGTATTTATATCCTCATAAATGAAAAAAAATTGACTCACTATTCAAGAAATTATCTAAATGGGGAGGATATCCATATAAAGAGAAATATATTGAATCTAGATGAACCAACTATAAAAAATAATCTATTTCACAAGAGATCAATTCAATTACCATTTACAATTCCTTTACTCTACTAATATGATTAATCATTAAGTAAAAATGCATAAACTAAAAGAAGCAAAAACCATACACACAACAACACCATATTTACGTGGAAAACCCAATAAGGGAAAAAAAATGGTGAGGATTAGCTCACAATATAGAGAATATCAAAACTGATTACAAAGGCTCGCTACCAGAGAAGGCTCACTGCCAAAACAGTACTCACTGTCCGGATCAGCCTTAGGTGATTTATCATCTTTACTTAATTTGCAACCAATCACCATAGGAGTGCATACTGGTTTGGAACCATCCATCCCAAACTTATTCAACATTTCTCAAATTCTTTTTGCATCTCTTCAGCAAACATCTTGCATTATTGTTTCATTTCCTCCAAAGATAATGTCATCAACATATACAACTACAATCAGGATCTTGTCATTTTCAAATTTAAAATAAAGATTACTATCTACTGTGCCTTTGTTGAATCCTTGTTGAATCAAGAATCTATCCAACCTTGCATACCAAGCTCTAGGAGCTTGCTTCAATCCATATAAAGCTTTCTTCAATATGTAGACCATATCCAGTTGATCTAACAATTGAAATCCTTCCAGTTGTTCCATGTACACTTCTTCCAATTCACCATTAAAAAATGTAGACTTTACATCCATCTGATAAACCTTAAAATCTTTATGAGCAGCAAATGCTAAAAAAAAATTGACAGCTTCCATCCTAGCCACCGATGCAAAATTTTCCTTAAAATCTATACCTTTTACTTGTGAGTAGCCCTTACACACAAGTCTCGCTTTATTTTTTACCACTTCTCCATTCTCATTCAACTTATTTCTAAATATCCATTTTGATCCAATTATATTTTTGTTTTTCGGTCTAGGGACCAATTCCCAAGTTTTATTCTTCTCAATATGCATAAGTTCTTCTTCTATAGCTTTCATCCAATTTTCATCATTACATACTTCACTCACTGTCTTTGGTTCCACTTCAGAAAGTAGACATAAGTTTATCTCACTAGTAGCAACAACTCTGTTTCTTGTCAAAACTCCTTTCCTCTTGTCTCCAACGATCTGATCTTCTAAATGATTCTTTTGCGCATACTTAAGTGTCTTTGAGGACACCACCAGAGCTTCCTCTTCTTCATTCTAATTTTCCTATTCTTCAACAACTTTTTCAGCTTCTATGCAATTAGGTTCATCTGATACATATCTATCAACTTCAATTTAATTCTTCAATGCTTTATCTACCTTGACATTTTTGCTTTCTACAATATTTCTTAGCCTTTTATTGAAACATCTGTAAGTGTTGCTTCTAGTAGAGTATCCAAGAAAGATGCCTTCATCACATCTAGCATCAAACTTCCCTAAATGTTCTTCATCCCTTCTGATATAACATTTGCTTCCAAATACCTTGAAATATTAACCATAGGAATTCTTCCACACCATAGCTCATAGGGGGTATTTGTACTGTTAGCCTTTTCTTGCACTCGATTGAACACATAAATAGCAGTATGAATAGATTCTCTCCAGTAAACTGCCGGTAGACCTACCTCTGTAATCATTGATCTAGCAGCTTCCTAAATTGTTCTATTTTTCCTTTCAACAACTCCATTCTGCTAAAGAGTTCTATGAGAAAATAATTGTCTTTTTATTCTATGAACTTCACAAAACATGTTAAACTCATTTGAAGTAAACTCACCACCTTTGTTAGATGTTAAAAATTGTATTATCAAGTTTTCTTCATTTTCAACCATATCCTTAAATACCTTGAATCTTTCTAATGCATCAGATTTCTCTCTAAGGAAAGTAACCCATGTGTATCTAGAGTAATCATCAATCAAAAGCATAAATTACCTTTCACCTTGTAGACTTCTCACTCTTGTAGGACCGCAGAGATATGTGTGAATCAAATCTAGTAGTCTGGTAGTAGATTGTTCCTTTGACATGAAGTTGTTTCTAGCTTGCTTTCCAAACTAATAATTCTTGCAAATAGCATTAACAAGCTTTGTAATCCTCAGTAGATCTCTTACAACATGCACAACATTGATTCTTTCCAAGTTATCAAAATTCATATGACACATCCTCTGATGCCATAACCAATTGTCATTAATCTGAGTCATAAAGCAATGTCCATCAACACCCTTAAGTTGATAAATGTTTCCTTCAGACTTATTACCAGCAGCAATCACTATTTTAGATCCTTTCCTAATTTCACATCTCTCATATCCTCAAATACAATATTATATCCTTTACTACACATCTTTCCAACACTTAAAATATTATGCCTTAAACCCTTAACATAGTAGACATCATCGGTTTTATGCTTGCCATCAAAACTAACTGAACCTATTCCACAAATCTTAGCACCTATATCATCTCCAAATTTAACTAAACCACCATCATAATTTTCAAGTTTAACAAACTTACTCTTATCACTAGTCATGTGATGTGAACAACCACTATCAACAACCCAATATTTATTTTCTTATTTAGCATGAAGAGAAAAAATTGTCGTACCTTCACTCTTTTTTGAAGCATTTTCCTTCACCCATCTTTCAGTATTAGCAGAAGTAGATTCATCTTCTATATCCAATGACAAGCATTCATCATCACCAAAATCTCCATAATCAAATTCTTCATCAGAAATACCAGCATCTTCATTCACAAAATATGCTCTGTTGATCTTCTTATCTTTGTTTTCTTTGCTCAACCTATGTTGTTTATTCTTCTTAGCTCTTTCCAGACATCTCGAAGCATAATGACCAATTCCTCCACAACTAAAGCATTTAAAAGGTAACTTTCCTTCATACTTATCGGAGCCCTTTCTCATCCTTTTTACAAAGTTAGCTTCCACTTCATTAGGGTTCTCTTCATCCAGATCTTCACTACATGTAGCCTTAACAGTAGTTTATGATTTAGATCCATTTCTCAAATTTATTTTTCTCATTTCATAAGATGTCAGAGTACCCAACAACTGATTTTTAGTGTAAGTCTTGTAATCCACATATTCCTCAATAGCATACACCTTTTCACTGTATGCGTCAGGGAGATTTCTAAGAATCTTCTTCACTATTCGTGTTTCATCCATTGTTGTACCAAGTCCTCACATTTCACCTACCAACTCATCCACTCTATGTACATAGGATTTAATGTTCTCATCTTTAGACATATGCAAGATTCAAAATTGTGCTTCCAAGTACTGTAACTTTGCTTCTTTGACCTTTTCATTTTTGGCATGAGTTGTTTCCAATGTTTCCAAGATCTCTTTAGCAATCTTTAAATTTACAACTTTAATTAACTCAGACTGTGAAAGACTTTTCTTAATAATGTACTTTTCCTTATTATTTGCTTCATGTGCCTTGATTTCATTAGTAGTACTTGTACTATTAGCAGGTGCTCACCATCCTGGAATTTCCTTAAGTGGTTAAGCTCTTCTCCAAGGAACTAAGCTCTGATACCAATTGTTGAACAAGACAACTAAGAGGGGGGTGAATCAATTGTAGCCAAATTTTCCTTTATTGCATTCACCAGAGATCAGTTCAACTACCATTCATAATTCCTTTACCCTGCTAATATGATTAATCATTAAGTGCAAATGCATAAACTAAAAGAAGCAAAAACCATACACACAACAACACCATATTTACGTGGAAAACCCAATAAAGGAAAAACCACGATGAGGAATAGCTCACAATATAGAGAATATAAAAACCGATTACAAAGGCTCACTACCAAAACATAACTCACTGTCTGGATTAGGACTTATTGTCTAACAAGGGTTAGGGACTCACTGTCCAACAAGGGTTAACCACCTGGAGGGCTCACTGCCACACAGATACAAAGAAGATAGAACAAATTCATTACAGAGAGAAAACAATCTCAATGCAATAGAGATTTCCACCATAATTCTCTCACACACTTGTAGACATGCTTGAATGATAGAGTACACCTTCAACTCATTGCTTTTGAAAACTCACAATTAGATTTCACACTGATCTACACAACCACACACTCTATTTTGCATCTATCTCATATCAATCTTGCTCTATTTCTTTGCACACCATTCACCAATATCTTATCATGTATTTATACCATCTTCATATTTGAAACTATTGGAATAGGTGCCTCAATCCTTACTGGAATGTAACTCCTGAAGGGCAAAGTCACTGTGACATTAATCATGTTTGGCTGACTAGCTGTTCTGAATTCTCTTGAAATGTTCATATCATTGAGACAAAGCAGATGTCTTGCCAAATGATGTTATCGCTGTGACCTTTTGTCGAGTAGGAGACCTCTGGCCGACAGTGTTATCAGGTGTCGGGGAGACTCATAGTGACTGGGGTCTTTAGGGTGACTTGATCACTCGGTATGAAGTCCCAGCGATTGAAGGGAGTCTCACCGATAGATCATCAGGCTAACACAAGGGTTTCGGTAAGATGTCCCAGCGAGAATGGAAGGTCACGCCGACGGGGATACAACTGAAGTCATCGGAGTAGCTCAAGGCGATCGGTATGAGGTCTCGGTGAAGGTCAAATGTCTTATCAACTCAGTAAGACATGAGCGCTCAGTGAAAGGTCTTGGTGAAAGAAAAAAGTCTTTCTGACTCGGTAAGACTTGGTTGCTCGATGTGAGGTCTTGGCAAAAGACAAATGTCTTTCCGACTGGTGATTGGAGTGCTCAGTATGACTTAGGACCTCGGTATGAAGTCCTAGCGAAAGCGATGAGTCTCGCCGACTGGTGGATGCTTCAGAACAACATGAAGACTTGGTGGGAGGTCTTGGCGAGAGCGAAATGTTTTGTCGACAGTATGACTCTTTGGTGTGACTTAGGATATCAATATGTGGTCTCACCGAAGAGCGATAGTCTTGCCAAAAGGAAAATTGAAGTCGCTGCAACTTGCGAGCTCAGTAAAATGTCTTGCCGATGGAGAATCTCTTGCCAATAGGAATGCAATGCATGTCAGTGGTTTCGGTATGACTTGTGGCCTTCGCTATAACATCTTGCCGACTGTTGGGACTTATGCCGATATCGATATGAATACTTTGTGGCATCAGGGAGACACGGTTAGTGTCTCACCGATATGCCACCAAAGTCTGAATGCCTTTGACCTAATTGACCATCCTATGTGGAGCCTCGTGGACCAATCAGAGGAAGCAAATTTCAAATGGCTGGCGGGCAGATTTTTGCAATAGCTGTGATGCTGGAGCTGAACAACATGCAAGGAAAAATCAATTTCTCGAAAGGAAATTGTCTATGATGGGTAATGGCGGATAAGGATGAACAAAAGGTAAAAATCAGAATGTGATAGGATTTAAAGGAGAGCATTCTGAGTTGAAAAGAAGAATCAGATTGTTGAGAGCATTTCTGTAAGAGATTGAACAGTGAATGAAGCTACTGTGAACTGATACCAGAGATTTGTATCTCTGCATTGTATGTAATTGTTGTTACTATAATACAAAGAGATTTAGCTTGGTGTGGTGGGTTTTTTCCCGAAAGGGTTTCCCACGTAAATCTGTTGTTCATTGTCTTTGAGTATCTTCTTTGTTTCTGTAAATCTTTCATGTGTGTCTTAATTGGATTGTAATTTGAAATTAAAAGTATTGTCTGCTTACTTCCCTGTGGTTTTGACGTTAGGAAAGTTGGTTCTGCACCTCTGCTTTCCTTATAGAAACATATCCAAAGTCAGCCACACACAACATTTGTATTTACAAATTCAAATTAGGTTGATGCCAAAAAATTCTATGGTGGAACTAGAATGGGCGACCCAAACACATGCTTAATGAGGACCCAAATAAGTCCCAACACACTTCATGAACTTTGCAAGCAGTGTTCAACACAAGTTCGGCCCAACTAGTGTAAAACACATAGAACAATTAAGCACATGCAACCTTAGTGCGATCCAAACTTTCAAGACAACAAAATTATCTCTAGAACTGCAAGTCATAAAACTCGAACAAGAAGAAATCTAGAGTAATTACATTTCTCTAAGACCTCATCTAGAGACACTAAAAACATAGTTCACAACTAGTGAACATAACTTGCACTGTACAATGATCCAAAACCCCAAAATTTGGATATAGCAACTTCCAACAACCATGATCAACATATCTGAACCACACGAACATACGAGCAAATCCCTGAGAAAAACTTGGAGCAACCACTGAATACTTGCAACCTTTCTTCATTACAATTTTCTCAATATCCTTGACATATACAACCAATAACTTGCATTCATGAAAGCAATGACAACATCAACCAGTTGGTAACCAGTTAACCAGTTGACATCAATGAAAACACCTTCATTCTTGCATCAACATCTTTATACTTACAACAGTAAATTAGAGTGCTCTATGACATGTTTGTTTCTGATAGAGAATCAATCAATTTTTACCACCCATTCATTCATTTAAAGGTCCAAAATTCAAGTTAAATATTTTTTATAAGATTTTCAAATCTTGAAACTTTAATATCTCACTATCTACAAATGATTATTGGTTAAAATTTCAACCACAAGATATTTTTACAATTTTGAAGCTCTAGGTAAATTTTTAGGTCTATATGTGCTCAAATACAAACTTTCTAGAAATAGAAACCCTTATAATTTTTAGCCATCTTTGAAATTTTTAATTTTTAATTTTAAATTATTCTTCAAGACTTTAAAAAGAAATAAACCTCATGAATATTCACCAAACCAAATAGAAATTAAAATAAAACATTTTTTTAGGTGATGCAAGATTTCCTTTATACATTGGATGATCTTGCATCAAGTATAGATTACATTACAACATATATGAATCCAATAATCCCAAAATAAACTTATTATATGTTGGATATCTAAGAATCACATGAAATGGTATATCAATAGAAAGAGGTCAAATTTTGAGGGGAAAGCTAATAATATACAGTGAACCACACCCACATTATCAAAATATTTTATAAAAAACTTAAATTTCTATATCTTTTCTTGATATATCTTTTATTATGATCCAACAAATCTTTACTGCAAATGTTTAAATTTGAACAAGAAATGAAAATAGCTCTTGTTATAACTAATTTTCCATATTTAATGATGATATTAAATGATATATTCTCTTGAATGACGAAAGACAAGAATTTAATTAGAGCCAAAAGAGATCTTATAACCATGATTATAAATGGGATCTAAAATAGTAGCAACCTTTATAAGATTAACATTAAATGGTACTATGAGTATATTTTCTAAATCATGTCTCAAAATATATTATATATTGTTATGTGTATGGGATCTCAAAGATTTTTCTTGAATATTTTCAAGTTAGTCAATTAAATTGTATTTTTTGTGAGCATTAACTCTTAACTTAGGTGGGTTTTGGTATTGACATAGTATGATGGTTTAAATGTGGTGGTGTTGTTATTTACAAAAGTTCAAACCCTGTTGGGGTGTAATTTTTTAGTGTTTATGTTGGGGATGAGGTCCCTTGTTTGTGACCTCATGGTTAATAGTTTTAAATCAAAAGCATTTACCCCTCTTTCAAAAAAAACTCTTAACATAGGTGGAGGAAAACTAAGATCACTATGAAGAAAATTTGGTTAAACTAATGTAGTTTTTGGAACCCTTGTAATTCTCCAATATGTATCACTAGTAACTTGATAATTTTTTCGGGCGGGGGCCCTAGCTCGGTTGGCTAAGTAATTCTGTTGCGGCTCTGCTGGTCACAAGTTCTAGTCTCCCCCGTCCCGTGGTACCGGAGGGCGTGTCGTGCCAGCCCTGCCGGTCATGTTAAAAAGTTTACCAGGCGCACTGCAGTTTATAGGGGGTCGTGCTACCCGATTCCTGCAGTCTAAAAAAAAAAAGAAAAACTTGATAATTTTTTCATAGCTTAACGGGTTTCAAAAGGGTTTTAGGAAGGATGATCTACCTAAACCCTAGGGAGAAGTAGTTTCTTTGATCAAACATTTCACCTTGGAAGGTAGTTACAAGTGAAAATATTCATACCATTTTTCCAAGTTAAATCACTTAATGAATAAGATCAAAATGAGTTTTCCATATTTTTTGTTAAGTTTTCTAGAAAAATCTATGGTAAATGTTATGTTGTGTAAGGTTGGCATGACATTAGACTAGGTATTAATCTACTATACATTTTTGAGCTTACAAAATCACCAATTCTACACTTTTACCTATAATTTTCAACCATACCAAAAAATCCTCCTAAGCTCTAAAAAGGATCCTCTTCCCAAAATATTTCAATCTTTGCTACCCATCCTATTATTGATTCTCAAACCCTTGATAATCCAAACTCTTCAACATTTCCTGTAGAATATCATGCTACCCCTCGTGATCATATTTCTCCCCCTATATCATCAAAAGTCACGGTCATTGGTAATTTAAAGATCCCCAAACACAACCTTAGGATCTAAAGAAAAAATAATGGTAGGATGGTCAAAATTTGGGTTCCTTCAAAGCCTTCTCTGTTTGTGGAAACCCATATAGCCAATACTCTTTCTTTTTTATGGTTAAAAAAAGATGAAAATGTTATCTTGTAAGGTCCTTCATCTAGCTCCCTTATTCAACATGCAATGCCTACTAATTAATATTCCTCTCAAAATGTAACACATCCCAATATTGATGGTGTTCATGTTAAGGCCTATTTAATGATAATGCTCTTAAACCTATTTTTAAACCTACCGTAGATTATTCTTGTCAAAATTATAGTGGCCTTGAGGGTATAATTTCAATTCTAGAAAAAATACTTGACCTTTAAAACAATATTCTTAAGTGGTTGTTGTGGCAACATAAAAATATTTAAACTATATTGTAGGGTATTAAAACATCAAAAAAAGGATGTGGGAAATAGGGATCACCAAAATGAAATGATGACCTAACACACCTAAATTTATTTTAGTTTCATTAGGAAAAGAGATCTCCCAAAGGTAGGATTGACTTTCAACCCAAAAGGTGAGTCAACCCTATTAGGGGATCTACTATTTCCTTATGGCAAAAAATGACAAGTATGACTGAAATGCAGTTTGGGGAGATAAAAATAAAATACCAAATGAACTCAATTATGCAATGTGAAACTTGAAATGTAAATTTAAAGCATACTGCAAATAGAAACAACAAGCTATAGGCAGATCTAAGAAGGGTAATATGATGTGTACCAATCACCAAAAAGGGTTTCAGAGTGTCCTGCTAAGACAAATTTTCCCTAGGGTGAATGGGTCTTTGAGCAGGGTTCCAAAATATGATTTAACAGTCCTTTGATCCCAGATGTGCACTCTCGATTCTTCTGGATTCCACTATCGGAAGGTCAGAAATAAAATCTACAAATGAGTTTATGTGGCATGACAACTTTACAAAATTACACTTTTGATCAATCTTCAATCCTTCTTGACCTACAAATCTGCAAACACAAAGAGAGGGAAAAATTGTTTATTTTTGGTGAATAGGGGTTTGCCTTGGTCAAATCCCATTTTGGTAATTAAACTTGATAATGAAAGATAATGGTAAATGACAAGGATTGATGAATGAAAAAATTTATGTCACAACTCACCAAACCTTCAATGGCTGCCCTTAGAGGTCTAAAGTCTAACACATCTCTCTAAGGATTGGATCTTGATTGAATTGGATTGAATGATTTCTTGATATTTGCTTGAATGATTGCATGAATGCTTGAAACCTACATCACAATGTTAGCTCCAAAACATAATATGAACACACATAATTTTGACATGATGGTATGATCTTGATTGTTGCTCTAGATGACTGATAAATTTGCTCTTCAATGCTCTTGATAATAATTTTTTCTCTTGAGATGCTTGCATAAAGTGTGTTCTTACTTCTCTAGGTTTGAATTGATAAAATAATTGTATTTATATGTGTTTATCTAATTTCCTAAAAATTATATTCCACAAGCCAACATTTGAAACTTGAATTTGAATTATTAAAATGCCTACCAAAAAACATATTAAAAATTGGGATCTAGGACTTAAGGAGGACCCATTTGCCCTTGGGAAAATGGGTCCTGGGACCTAAATCCAGGACACACAATTTTGAAGACAATTAATTTAAACCCTAAGTTATGCTCGAGCCCTTGCACTTTTTTTATATTTGGTCATTGATTATTGGTTTTGATGTCCTGGCTTTTTAAGTTATGTCTCCAAGGTTCCCATTTTGTTTGTTTATCAACCCCATTTACTCAAATACTAGTCGGGGAACCTTGCAATTATGTGCCTTAACATATTGTTTGGACCCTTGTGCTATATTGGGTCCCACAAGACATGTGGCATCATTTTGCATAGTACAATTTACGAGCACTTTTCATGTTACTATTTTCCTACCTTGAGCTTTCAAAATGATATTTTGTTTCCTATTATTGTTGACTTGTATGGGTCTACACTCAATTAAACAATAAGATTTGTATTCTTGCGATAACTTAGATTGTCTTGTGAAGTCCTTTTAATCATGTGGTTTGGACCCTCTTTTCCTAATGCTTAAGTTGTTCATTTTGTGCATGTGTTATTAAGAATATTTAAGTTTCTTCAAGAAAATCCCATCAAGTAGTCTTAAATTCATCCTAGTTAGCACCAAGTTTTGGCTTGTAGATAATTTGTGCAAGTTATAACCTTTGTTGAAGATCTTAGTATTGACAAGTGTTGTCCGTGAGCCCCCGAAAAGTATCATTTATTTAATGTTAATCTAATTTATCACCATATTATTTCTAGTGTTTTACAACAAGCAAATATATAGTTTTGTGGAATTTCAAATGCCTCCAATTTTGATTAAATAAGGGGAGATGAAATATTACAAGGAATGGAGAGCTAATTTTACTGACATGCTCTCTCCTATTTATGTAAAAATAAGAAAGGAAGGTGAATTTAATGCAAAGCAATTAAATCTTAGTGTAGACATGATATCCAAGCTTGAGTATAGCATGGTTGGTTTCTCTAACATGGTACAGGTATTAATAGGAGATGATCATATAGATCACATGGTCAAAGCTAATCAATTTATCCCTCTTAGAAGATAGCTTGTCAAAAAAGTATGATAATAAATAAGAAGATAAACAGTACAAATTTTTGAGTTGCTTTCAATCAACTATCACTAATCAACATAAATGCAAGATCAATAAGTCACAATAAAGATATTAGATATCATTCATTGACTCCAAAAGGAAAATTGGGATAAACCATATTCATCCAAAGATTTAAATGCTCTTGAAGAGCTTTAACAGATACTACAATGGATGTTTTCTCATGTTTTATTGTATTTTTTCTTTTGTGAAGGTGTCACCGCTTATTTTTGTCTTTTGTGTAAAGCCATGGAGTAATAATTTAAGCTTGTTGCTCCCTTATTTCTATAAAAGGGAATTCCAAGCCTTATTCTAGGATTTAATTCTTTAGGTTTTGAGCAAGTATCTATATAGAACTACTCTTATACAGCTAGGTCTTTTGAAGTTTCAGAAAGAAATATTATAAATTTTCTCTATAATAGTGACATAATTTAATTATGTTTATATGAATATAAGTCACATTGTTGATGTGTCCATATAAAATAACATCTTTTGAATCTTAATAATCAAAGATCATCAAGGTTCTTATTGCACATTTTTTGTAATGGATGTTTGATTACTACCTTCTATTCAAGTAATATATTAAAATTTCTTTCAATTAAATAGTTGAAGATATTGTGGTTATGATAAGGATCTTAAAGAAGATTAATAGTGTTGTCCATTTGTTGGTTTTCTTATTGTAAGAAAATGATATTATGAAAGACCATTGAATTAGTTTTCAATTTGTTATTAGGAAAACTGCTTCATTCTTGACTCTATAATGGATAAGGCACTAGTCAGATTAATTCATAAGATCAAAACCTAGGCAAAATCAACCTAAAATTTGGAAAAAAATCTCTTATTTTACTTGTTTTATTATGATCATTTCACACCATTGAAGTATAAAGCTATAGAGGATTTTGAAGAAAATTTAAGCAATCAAGTTCATCCTCAAAATTGTCAGTGTGAAAATTGTAATATGTTCTGACATTATTGAGCACATTGTTATAATATGAGAATGATGTTATGTGAAGGGAAACCCACCTTGGTTTTGCAAAACCTAAAGTGTAGAGGAGAAAAATTATAAAATTTATCTCTTGTTTGTTGGCCACTGATCTAGAGTTCTCAAGTATATGATTTGGCTAATCCTTAGAGAAACCTAGGCAATCAATTGGAGAAACCAATAGATTAACGACTATGTTGGTAGTACTTGTTCAAATTTTAGCTCTCTAAACTATTTTTATCCTTTCAAGTTTTTAAAATCTTATGTTTTTCAAGGGTTTCTTTTAAAATTTTGCATTAGGGCTTTGGAAAAACCCTAAACCTTTATTTTAACTATAAGTCACTCAATCCCTTGCACTTTTCTTATGTTTGGTCATTGACCGTTGGTTTCATGTCCTAGCCTTTTAAGTTATATCTCCAAGGCTCTCGTCTCATTTTTTTATTGACCCCATTTACTCAAATAATAATCTAGCTCATTTTAATTATGTGCCTTAAAATATTGTTTGAACGCTTATACTGTGTTGGGTCCCATAGGACATGTGGTGTCATTTTGCACTATCTCTTCAATTCACGAGCACTTTTCATGTTACTATTTTTCTACCATGAGTTTACAAAAATGATCTTTGTTTTCCATTATTGTTGACTTATATGGGTTTGCAACCAATCAAATCATAAGCTTTATATTCTTGTGGTAACCTAAGTTGTCTAGCGAAGTCCTTTTAATCGTGTGTTTTGGCCCCTATTTTCCTAATGACTTAATTTGTTCATTTTATGCACATTCTATTAATAATATTTTTTTCTCAAAGAAAACCTTATCGGGTGGTCCCACCTTCATCCTAGTCAGCACCAAGTTTTGGCTTGTAGATAAGTTGTGCAAGTTATAACCTTCAATGAAGTTCTTAGTATTGACAAGTTTTATCCGCAAGCCTCCGAAAAGTATCACTTATGTAATATTAAGTTGGTTGTCACCATATCACATTAGTCAAACCATTGTTAATTTTTCATGCTAACTTGAGTACTATTAAGTTGGGCCTTCATTCCCTTGGACTCCCAAAATTTTAGCACGTGTCTTGTCTTGTCCTTTCAAGTATTATTTTTCAAATGTTCAAGCATTGTTGGGGAAACATATATTCCTTTTTATCTTGTGAGTCCTTGAAATGTTGATGCATGTCTCAACGCTATATAAAAGAAAGAGAGGCTTTTCCCAATCTCCACAATCATTGTCTATCTTCAATAAATCAATGGCTCACATTCAAAAATGGAGAACGACTACTACTGGTCATGTGTTCAAGCATGCAAAGATATTAATGGTGGATTTTATTTGTATCTACCCAATTTTCAATTGCATTGGCTTAATTACATCCATTTGCATTAGTCAAGGAACAAAGAGAAGACACCAGAGAAAATTTGTAGATTTCCAAACGAACAATGGTTTTCACGATATTTCTAGTGTTTACAACAAGAGAAGATGTAGTTTTGAGGAGTTTCATATTCCTCCAATTTTGAATAAAGAAGGGGAGATGGAATCTTGCAAGAAATGGAGAGCCAATTTTACTGACATGTTCTCTCCTATTTGTGTAAAAATAAGAAAGGAAGGTGAATTTAATACAAAGCAATTGAACCTTAGTGTAGACATGCTATCCAAGCTTGAGTATAACATGGTTGGTTTCTCTAACATTAATGTAAGAAGAAAAGTCAACCTCTTAAGAGGGGATAATCTCTAAATCCCACTATCAAATCCTCTCAAAATACTTCAACAAATAATAGAGATTAATGATATCAGATTTCCACAATCCATATAGCATTTGTTCAAATATTTCTGGATTTGATTATGTATAATTTTTTGCATCAACATTTCGGATCACACTCTGTGATCATTCTCCTTGCTCTCTGCTTTCATCCTAATGATGGATCACAGAGTGTGATCCGAAATGTTGATGTAAAAAATTGTACACAATCAAATCTAGAAATATTTGAACAAATAATAGATATTTTAATGCAAAGCAACAACTATGAAGCAATTTCCATTAATTCAAACTTGCACAAATGACATACAAACATCCATTTATTTGATTATATCAGATATTACAATTAATAGGACTGATATACAACAGTAAAATTAAATAATAATCAGATTTTTAAAATGAAACTACTAAGCAAACATAGTTGCAATTTCTCTCCCTTCACTACAAACTTCAAACAACAAAAATTTGCACTTGCAATCTTCAATCTATGGATGAATCTACCTTCAATTATGGAACTAATATTCCATTTTCTATCTAAACACTCTCTTAGACCTAAAAAATCATGGCTTCTACCTTCTTGCTTCAAAAATATATTCTTGGGAAGCATCAACTTCAATCTGGCAGTAGCAACCCAAAAAATGACCAAAATAAAGTACATAAATTAACTCCTTCACACCTTTCCTGTAACTCCCAATTTTCTATGCTTGGAAAAATAAAAAATATGCTTTCAAAAATGTATTTAAAATAATTAAATGCTGAAAAGGAATCTTTTTTAACCTACATCCATGATTGACCAAGAAAAGCAGCCACTTCCTCACAAATAGGAGCCCCAAAATAGAAAAATCCAAACCACTTGCTCTTGGGTGTCCAAATTCTTACTGCAAAAGTTTAGGAACATTAAATTAGCTGTCACAACTTGTAACTCCCCAAATCCCATTCCAAAGAAAGCATATTTAAAGATTTTTTCTTGAAAAAGCCACAAAATGAGGCCAAATTGCCATAAAACTACAATATAACAACTTGGCCAAATGGTAAGTCGGTGCTCATCAAATCTACTTTACATAATTTTCATGTTTATGCTCTTAGTCTTTTTCAGATGCCTCGTAAGTTTTGGGAGAAAATTGAATGTATCCAAAGGAAGTTTCTTTGGTCGGGAGTGGAGGTTAACAAGATATTGAGTTTAGTCTCTTGGGAGGAGGTGTATTGTTCTAAAAGTCAAGGGGGTTTGGGCTTGCATAGAATTAAGCCTTTTTATACGGCTCTTGTGGCCAAGCAGCTATGGCATTTCCTTTGTGGTGAGAAGGAGTGGGGACAAATTTTGGCCTCTAAATATCTTCCTTAGGTGGAAAACTACGGTAGTTTCTAAATAAGTACTTCTCTCCTCCTTCAAGCTCTTTCTTTTGGAACTTGGTGTCTAAAGCTAGAGGGGTGATTTATGCTAGTTTATTCTAGGTGGTTGGGGATGGTCAGGATATTCTTTTTGGGATGATTGGTGGTTTGGTCATTTTCCTCTATGTGAATCTCATTGGGTGAATCCCTAGAGGGACTTGTGTATTTGTGAATTTGGGAGGCATGTGGCAAATTACATTGTCAATGGGGAATGAAGGAAGATTCATGAGGTGTTCCCTGAGATGGTGGACCTCTATAATGAGTTTTCAAGAATACACATTCTTGTATCTCATTGTAGGGATAAGGGGATTTGGAATAGACTCTCGAGTGAATCCCTCTCAGGGGACTCTTTGTTTAAGTCCTATAATGATATTGTGGGCCCTAGGCCACCTTGGGGCTTAATTTGGTTTCTGCAACTTATCCCCAAGATTAACATATTTCTATGGTTGTTGGTGCAAGATATGATTCTTACTATTAACAATCTTTGGAAAAGGGGGTTCTCTATGTTGAATAGATGTTACCTTTGTATGATGGATATGGAGGATAGTTCTCATTTGTTTATGGGTTGCAGCTATGCTCGTGAAGTTTGGTCTCTTTTTCTCAAGCTTTGGCATGTGGAGTGGATTTTTCCTGCCTCTGTCTAGGATTTGTGGCTCCAATGGAAGGATCCTTCTTCCAATCCTTCTTTGAAGCTTCTTTGGTCTCTTGTTTTGCCGCATATTCTCTGGGGGTTATGGAAGGAGAGGAACAATATGATTTTCAGAGATACTTCTCTCTCTCCTCTCTCCCTTTTCTTCAAAATTGTCTCTTCTATTAAGGAGAATTTGATGTTGGTGGTGGATAAGAATGATATTCTGGGAAGAGTGTAGGTTTTTGGTTATGATGTTGAGGTGGCAAGTAATTGGAAACTTTCTTTTGACATTTCCAAGCCCCTGAGGAAGGCTAAACTTGTGAGGGATGGGGTGGCTTGGTTTCCCCTTCCTCCGGGATGGTTCAAAATCAACTTTGATGGTTCAGCTAAAGGTAATCTGGGTCCTGCTGGTTGTGGGGGAGTGTTGAGAGATCATAATGGTAGGTTTGTTTTAGCGGTGGCACTCCCTTTCGGAACCTAGACAAACCACCTTGCTGAAGCAGCAGCCACCTATCATAGCATCAAGATGGCTGGGGATTTGAGGATCTCTAAAATTTGGATCAAAGGTGATTAGTTAAACATAGTGAATTTCCTTAAGAAAAGGTCTCCTCCATCATGGTCTATTAACAACTTTATATCTGATGTCATTTCTTTATGTGATGAATTTGAATAAATTTTCATTTCTCATGCATATAGGGAGGAAAATACAGTAGCTGATTGGTTGTATAATTATGGTGTGTCATCGGCTAGATCGTGGGGGGAGGATGACATCCTTCCTATTGATTTGAAGAACCTTGTTATTAATGAGATTCATTAATTTTTTATTTTTTCCCACCTCCTTGATCTTGGGGTTGCGTGGGTATCATGAAGCTTGTTGCTTGATGGTACTTCTCACACAACTGACACTCATTGGAAATTGTTGCCTCCTGAAGCTGAGTTGTCTAAGTGTCCTGCTCATTATATCCTTTCAAACTACTCTCCATTGCCTCACATGCTTTTTGGGTGGTTTTTTGGCTATTTCCCTTGCTTTTCTCTAGGTGTCTGCAAGTAAATCGATGATGGGTGGGGATAGGTGTCACATGGAGCCCTTGTCTTATGAAGAAACAAGAGCTAATGCCAGAGTTTGGGAAATTCTGCAGAGTGGTGGTGTTACTCCATACTTGGAGAGACTGAAGGGTTTTGAATCCTTGGTTTCTAAGGAGTTTTTTGATGTCTGGAATGGTCGTGTCGTGAGTATGTTTGGAAGGTATATTACCATTACTGAAGATTTTATTGCCAAGGTCACAGGTTTTTCCATGGAAGGGATAAATTCTACAAGGACAAGAACATTTCACAATCTGCCAGGCATAATTTTCTCTGTGACACGAAAAGGGCTAAAATGGTTCGTTTGGACTATGGAGGATATGACAAAATGAAGATTAAACCAATTTGGTGGGAGGTTGTGATGGCTTTGATGCGCTACTTCACTCTTGATGGCAGATTCACGGTGCTCTATGGTCATCACTTTGTTCTGCTTAACCACTTTTGCCATGGTAAGTTGGTTTCTTTCCCTTTTTATCTGTTGATGTCTCTAGAAGAGGGTATTTCAAATTACAGAAAAAACCACATGAATCCTTATCTGCATGAAGGTTTAATGATGCTTATTGTGGAGTTTATTAAGGCTAACTACATTGTTAGGACCCCTCGGTCCCCTATTTCCAAACAGAAGGGGAAAGGAAGTGGGAAATGTAGGATTGAGGAGATTCAGGAGTCTGAAGGTACAGAGATTGATGATGTTTCAGAGGGCTAGTCTGATGGCCATGATACTGATTTGGATTATACTCCTTCAACAAGTGATGTTAAGCCCTCATCCTCCAAAGCTCTGTGTGCTAAACGTAAGTTGAAGGTTCTTGAGGGTGTTGTTGAGGGCTCTGTTGGTAAGAAGCCTAAGGCCCATGCTAAGGTGGACGATGTTAATCTTAAAAAGGTGGCAAGTAATATTCAAGGGGAGAACTCGGGTATTGTTGGGGCCCCTGTGGTTGGTAAGAGGAATTCGGTGGTAAATCTTGATGACTCTATTGGGGGGCCTACTTCTAAGGAGCGGGGGAAGGCTAAGCTTGTTTCTAAGGATATGTTGGTTGAGAATCCTTTGATTGGTTCGCACCAGGGAAAGGGCAGTTTTTGGGGAGCGATGGATTTTTCTCAAGCATCAGGCCTTGTCAAAGAAGGGGTTGATATTTCTTTTAATCTGCTTATGTGGCTTGTTCAAGAAATTCAGGATCTCCATAACAAGCATGATACCATTGCTAGATGCAATATCTCGACTCTTCGTAGTCTTAAGAAGCAAGAGTCTATTTATGGGATTTCCAAATCCTTGAATACCAATGTGGGTGGTATGGTGGAAGAGCTTGCTCCTCTGAAGAATGACCTTAGTCTGAGAGTGGCGGTGTTGGAAAGAAAAAATAGGGAACTTAGAAGGGACTTGGAAATGCTTATTAATATAAGCAGGGAGAAGTTGGAGGCCTTAGTGGAGGGTATGGTTTTCCTTAACTAGAAGGCTATGGAGCTAACTGGGAAGGGACTGTTTGATGATCATACGAACTTGGATCATGGGGAAGGTGTTGGGCTGGATGTGAATTCGACAGATTTGGCTACTGGCTCGAGTGTTTGTACTAGGAGAAAAACTAAGGTAAGAAGGATCCTTCTCATGATGTTGAAGAAATCATGGATATGCATGATAGGTTGGTGGCCAAGGATTTGGAGGTTGCAAAAATGCTTAAATATTTTTGTAGTGGCCTTATGGCTGCCTTTTTGTTTTTTGTTTTTTGGTTGTTTTGGACTACTGATGGTGTGTTGATGGTATGTTAATCAGCTAGTGTTTTTGTTGCTTTTGGGTGGGAAATCTCTTGTCTTACCTTTACTGCTACTTTCTTTTTTGTTCAGGGTTTTAGGCACCCTTCAAAACCTATTTATCATTAATAAAAAACAACTTGGCCAAATATTTATAAAATATTTAGGCCTTATTACAAACATTTATTCACCTATAATATTTAAAGACCAAACTAAATAAATAAATAAAATTAAATATTTTTGGTTGATGCAAGATTTCTAATCAACCGTGGATGCTCCTGCATTAGACACCCAAGGTAGAAAATTTTTGTGAGCTTGGTCTCACAAAATGGAGTTGAATGGTAGAACCATCCTTTCAAGTTGTAAACAACACTCAACAAACTCCATTACTAAAACTGGTACCTCTTATTTGTTCTTCTTTCTCCTCTTCCAACACTTGGATAGAACAAGTATCCTTCTCCTCTGAAAATTCTTCTCTGTACTCAACATCTTCAATGTGGAATCAGCTCCACCATAAACCAACCACCTCCACCAAATGAAACTCACAATATCTTCCAATCTTGTGGGATTCAACCCACCATATTTCGACCACCTCCTCCAAAATGCATCTGCACTAAACTTTGCAATACCAAACAAATCTTCTACATACGAAACTTCACTAGCAAACTCTGTTTGAACCAACTTATTCAAAGTATTCAAATCATCATTTTTTTCAAATTTAACAAAATATGAATGAATATTATCCTCTACTGCAACTCTTCCATCCACGCAAAATACACTCTCATCTTCATCATAAAAATGAAAAATATTATGCATTACCTCTTTTTCCTTTCCATTGTCTTCTTCCATATCTTCTTCACCTTCACTCTCAGCTGCAATTGCATTTTTCAATACTCTTAAGTCCTCTAAAGGACACTCATCTATTGCTACAACATCATTTTTCTCCTCAAATTTTGCACCTTCTTTTTGCCTATCAACCTTTGTTGTATTTTTCTCTTCCTTCTCACTTTGTTTCTCTATCCTTCTTCAAAGCATACTTCTACAATATTTTCTCCATCCTATTCACCTGCATACACAACTATGAAAAAATTATTTCCTTTCCTCTTTGTTATTTTATCAAATAGTTTCCACACACTCTCAATCTTCAACCTCTCAGGTATAGACTTCCTCACATTCGACGATCGGTCTACACACCACACACATTCCACCCCTAGGTTCTGGTGCAAACCACCTCACATCGATGCTTCTACCTACACACTCAGGAACTCTGACTCTGATACCACTAATGTAAGATGAAAACTCAACCTCTTAAGAGGGGATAATCTCTAAATCCCACTATCAAATCCTCTCTCAAAATATTTCAACAAATATCAAAGATTTTAATGCAAAGTAACAACTATCAAGCAATTTCCATTAATTTAAACTTGCACAAATGGCATATAAACATCCATTTATCCAATTATATCAGATATTATAGTTAATAGGACTGATATACAACAGTAAAAATAAATCATAATCATATTTTAAACATGAAACTACTAAGCAAACATAGTTGCAATTTCTCTCCCTTCACTGCAAACTTCAAACAACAAAAATCTGCACTTGCAATCTTCAATCTATGGATGAATCTACCTTCAACCATGGAAATAATCTTCTATTTTCTATCTCAACACTCTCTTAGACCTACAAAATCGTGGATTTTACCTTCTTGCTTCAAAAATACATTCTTGGGAAGCATCAACTTCAATCTAGCAACAACAACCCGAAAATGACCAAAATAAAGTATATAAATTAACTCCTTCACACCTTTACTGTAACTCCCAATTTTCTATGCTTGTTAATATGGAAAATAGTATTTAAAAAATGTATTTAAAATCATTAAATT
>VDFB02341838.1:0-60889 GCA_007258455.2 Sequoia sempervirens
TATGATATAATAATGAGTTCAAAACCAAAAAATGACTTATCGACATTGTGCTTGCAGTCTAGATCAGCGAGCTAAAAGCTACTTTCTAGTCACAAACTGAAGCATTTGAATGGAAAATAGCTAAAGAAAGGCCTACAATTTGCTCATGATTCGTCATTTTCCTTCAAAAAACACTTTGTTACCTATTTAGGCTAGTTATAGATCTCCACCTAGGTCTGGCCCAGGTATGTCTATAGGCCCAAGGTAGAATCCTCACAAAACAAGGGAGAACCCACCCAACAAAACATAAAGAGCCCATTTTTTTATGAAATAAAAAGCAAAATAGAAGTAAAAATGCCCTGCTGACCCTAAGAACCCACACAATCTACCCTGGAAGAATCGTGCACATTATGAAATAATATTTGAGAATTAGTCTTCCTCAATCCATATTTAATTCAAAAAGAGCTCCCAGAAATGTACAATGGCCCTAAATGTCTATACACACAATTTTCTCAAAAATTTCCACTCAAATGATTTTTAATTATTTTTATTTATTAGAATAAATCATGGCAACAGCTGTATCTCAATATAAGTGTCTTTTGCTCAAATATCTTTTCATCCTTTGGGTGTTCTGTAGGTGAATAAGCTTAGCGAAGACTAAAAGAAGTCCCTATGTGGTCAACATCAAAAGTTAGCTAGCAGTTGTAAATATCAATCTAGTAGTTGTAAGCAATAGATCGAGATTGGATTCATGCATTACTATTTTTTATTATTGCCTATTACGTTAATATCATAAATGTTTAAGAGGCTAGATTTAAAATTTGAATTAGGCTTATTGTAATAATGATCAAACTAGATAAGAAATAGATTGTTGAGAGTGATTAGGTACTTACAAAATATTAAGAAGGGGTAATCAACCAAATTTGAAAGATTGAGAAAGGGTACTTACAAATATTATTAGAAACCAAGTGTGATTGTGTAAGATGTTTAGAGAAAAATTAGGTTCTCGTGAACAACCTAGAAAATATTTCCAAGAAACATTAATCAATCAACCTATAAAATATTTTAGGAAATACAAAAATGACTGTAAAAATCCTCCTATGGACAACCTAATGAATATTTGTGTAGGAGATTTATTTCTTGGCTATGTGTTTTGATTTGTTTTTGTGTATTATGAAGGAACTTATCAGTATCCTACAATATTTTCTTACCAACATTCTAGAGATAGCCTACTACAAATAGCAAAACTAAAATATTTTCAACAAAAATACAACACCCCAATTTTTTTTTGTGTATAGAAGAATTATATTCTACAGAGAGAACACAGTTGAGACCACCAACCTGAGACATTGATTCCAACCAATTGAATCATTTGTCCACAGAAGCCTTGTTTCTAATCAATTGCATTTTAAATTTATGTTATAGAGTTGAGGCAACTCATATTAATTGGAAAGAAAGAGTGGAGTGAAAGTTGAAACATAACTATACCCTATTTTCTAGACAATTTTAAATCCCCGATTCCAATTAGTTATATTACTAATTTGTTTAAAGAAATATGCTCAAACTTGACTGCTTTCTACACAATTCTCTTTGGAAGCTCTCTTTTTGACCAATTATATGTTAAAATTAAATTTAGAAAATTACAATGCAAATGTATCAATTTTTAGCATAAGTTTATCCTAGAGCTATCTTACCAATCAATTAAAAAATTGGTGCTTCCACAACCCAATTAACATCAATAAACCCGTAATGAAAAAATTGCAATGTGGAGGACCTGTTTACAATTTTAGAGCCCCACTAATTTTCCCACAACAAAAAATAAAACCGTTGCTAACATCTTTCCCATTTTGGAGCTGTTCTTGGATGCTGCAACCCATTGCCACATTCAGATAGCAAGAAAATCACTTTTTGAAAGGAAATATTGATTATGATACAATAATGAATTCGAGACTAAAAAATGACTTATTTATATTGTGCTTGTAGTCTAGATCAATGAGCTAAAAGCTACTTTCCAATCACAAACTGAAGCATTTGAATGACAAATAACTAAAGAAAGACATAGAATTTGCTCATGATTTGTCATTTTCCTTCAAAAAAACACTTTGTTACCCATTTAGGCTGGTTACAGATCCCCACTCAGGTCTGGCCCAGGTATGTCCGCAAGCCCAAGGCATAATCCTCACAAAACAAGGGAGAACCCACCCAACAAAACATAAAGAGCCCATTTTTTATGAAATAGAAAGCAAAATAGAAGTAAAAATGCCTTGCTGACCCTGAGAACCCACAAAATTTACCTCGGAATAATCATGCACATTATGAAATTATATTTGAGAATTAGTCTTCCTCAATCCATATTTAATTCAAAAAGAGCTTCCAAAAACGTATAATGGCCCTAAATGTCTATCCACACAATTTTCTCAAAAAATTTCCACTCAAATTATTTTTTAATTATAACTTGAAAACCCTAAAATGGGTGGATTAGAATAAACAAGTATTTACCTCAAGATTTTGGTCAAATTGTGTCTTGGTGTGAATGTGCTGATGATGAATACTGGGCGGAACCCTACCACAGTAGAATATTGCCAAATTATGAGATGGCACAAAACTTATCTCCCTTTGGGTGCTGCTCAATCTATTCACAATAAACATAAGTACAACTAAAAATATGGCAATTTGAGGGTTGATGGTGTTCGATTTTATGTGGAGGTTTTGTGAGTTTTGTTGCACATATATTGCATACAAACGACAACAACAAAATGACGGTCACAGTTGTGCTGAGAATATCGGTGTTTTGTTGTAGCAACAACATAATGCCATTCTGGTTGTGGTGAGATTTTGGGTGGTTTGTTGCATTAATAAGGATTAGAAAAACACACAATTTTTAGTCATGAGTTTTCAATTTTTCACTTGGCAACACTCTTTTCCAACGAATTATTTTCAGGCGTGAGACAAAATTAGTGGGCTGTGCCCACAATAAATAGCCTATCGTCTAATAAAAATATGTCAAGAGATATCCTTTTGAGTTGTCTATTTTTAATAAATTTTCTCACATAAAAATAGACGCCTCAAAAGGATATCTCTCGACATATTTTTTATATATTATTAAAATATAATATATGTGCTAGTTCTATACTATCTTTCTTAATTTTATTTATATTTATCTTCTAATTCTAACTCTTTGTTCTTATTGTAAAGTTTTTGGATTTCTACAAGTGGATGCATAATTCATTGGGAACTATCACTTTTCCATTAGAATCTTTGTTAAACAAACAACATCATTTTTTAAATAACCTACCAATGCATTAAAAAAAAAAAAAAAACCAAAAACTTTTCTTTAATTTACCTTTCACATGTAACATGGTGATAGACATTACCTAATTGATGGACATATCCTAGACTTCAAACCCCAATTTTTTAACTCATTCACATCCACATACGCATGGCTCAAATAACGAAGAGTGTAAGGTGTAGATCTATTCCTAAGAGCTTGGAGTGCATGGACACCGTCCCCTGCTAGCGTTATTTGAGCCAATATAGGCAATTCTCTTCGGCACCGCGCCCCATCTCATCACAAGCATTTATTTGATGAAACCGACCATTTAAATCCTTTATTTGTCTCTCTTTATAGGTTACTTCACATGCACTCCAACCCGGCGACCGGAAAAGAATAAAAAACCAGAGCTAATTTAACAGAATTCCCCATACGCAGAACAACAGCAGTGGGAAAGTGGACTGCTTTTCCTCTGTCCGAGGAAGTTTCTGAAAGCTTCTAGAAGCTCTCTGAGAAGGTCACCTGCCTTAATTCTTAAGATTGATCAACTCCAGAGTTTCTACCGGGCAAAGCCCATGTAAGCTGATAAACGCCATGAAAATTTTCAATTTTGAAAACTTCTTGTCCTTTTAAGTATCTGTATTGTATAACTTCTTATGATTGTCTCTATGCCGTGGGAACGATGTTTTTTCTGCTGAATTAGGCGAAATTCTAGTGGTAAGAGTGTGAATACCGGCACTGTACTATCTGTTTGATTTTGCTCTTGAATTGTAGTTTATTGTGCGATAAGTGTATCTGGATCTTGTGTTTTTAAGCGAGCTGCTGAATTTTGGGGTATTTAGACAGCGCTTCCACTTTTAATGCCAAAATCATGTGTTTTTTTTGGGGGTTTAGTTTTGTATTCGAAATGTAAAAAACCCTTGAAACAGAGATTATTGACTTAAATCGTAGCCGAGTTTTTGTAATTCTAAGTGAAAGTCTGTTATGGTTTTTTGTTATGTGGTGGGATTGTTGCTAGGGGTTGAGAATTTTGTAAATCTGGGTGGTAAGACAATGCTTTCTTTTCCGCTTGGATGGTAGCTTTATTTTTATTTTATTTACCATCTGTAAAGTATGGCTGGATTTTGTGTTTTTAAGCCCACTGGAATCATCGTAAGTCTTAGCAGCAATGCTGGGGAAGGCGATTTTTGTGAAATTCGAGTGGTATTTAAAAAAATTTCCTTCTTGAATGGCTGATTGTTGTTGTTGTTTTTCTCTCGACTACTTGAAACCCTTGATTCAGGTTTATTGGCTGAAAAACATAGCTGAAATTTGTGTTTCTAAGGGGATTCTAGGGTTCATACCCTTTTGAATGGTAATTTTGTGTAATTTGTTTTCTTTTTTTCCGGAATGATTGAAGCCTGTAAATTTGGGATTATCAGTTGTCAGGCATAGAGCAGATTTGAGTTTTCACATGAGTAGTTGTTTTGGGTGTTTGTTGTGTTGCGGGAGTGATGTTGGGTTGGTAAATTTTGGGAAATTCGGGCGTTTAATTGAGGGAGTTACCCTTTATAATTCTTGTTATATTGCCACAAACAGGAGTGATGACAGGAGAAGTACAGTTTACGAAATTTGGGTGGTTAAATTGTGCTTTTCCTGGGTAAATTTGTTATTTTATAGTTTGATTTGCTTTCCAATGCAAAAACCCTTATTCAGCCTACATGTTGCAGAATAATTGAAATTGTCCAATTGTGTTTCCCCCAAAATTTGACGGGGGAATGAAGAAAACCTTTGAGATAATTCTTGTATCTGCTATTAATTTTTAATTAAAGTGTTTCTTTAGTTCTTGTACACCATGTAGACTATAGTGTAATATTTATTTTCCTTGACATCACCCCCTTATTTCAACATAGTTTGAAGATGGGAAAGAATGAACCCTTGTATGTGAACTAGTATACCATCAACTATAGTGGAAATGGCCTCACCACATCTCGACAATGGGCCTTGCTGAACTCTCGACCAAGGAGGGACACACTTGACTATACTCCTTCAAAACTTCAAAGTTATGAACACAGACATACACAACTCTTTGCAACAAACAATAGTTGGAATGACCTAACTATGCTTTTTCACATGAACAAGGACACACGATTGTCCACAATACCATGTGACTAGGCACCCATAGAAATAGCCATAGATGATCACTCAGATTGGGTCTTATTGATCTTTACTGTGTTTTCTGAATAAGGACAAAGTCAACTATTCACAAAAGTGTGGTATGGGCCTCAATTTCACGTATATTGTGGTCTTTACTCTATCTAGGCCTTATTGAAAACCACCTCTCTCATGTAGCAGCAGTAGTGTCTACATTCTCATCTGCATCATTATAATCATTTTTGCTCTGGTTGGCCAGAAAGGCATTGGTCCAGTCTTTGAGCTAGTAGCTAACTCAAGACTTGTAATTATTCTCCAACCACTTGTGGTTATCCAGCCTCCTGTGAAATTAGCTCACTTAGCCAGATCAATCCCAGTGGGCATGCAGGCCATAGATTGTTGCCTGAAGCTTGTTGACTGTTTTGAGAGCATTTTTTTTGATGCATCTTGTCTACATGTGAATATGTGTAATGTCCCTTTCTAGATCATTTCTTATTTTTGCCTTTAAACAATAATTCTAACTCAAAATGATAGTTGCATTATATTTATAAACACGACTTTATCTAAAATTATGAATTTTATTATAATATTTAGATTTATAACTTATGACATAATTCTGAAAATAGAATTTATCTTGATTTCTGCTATAATTCTCCTTTCAATTTGCAGTTATTCTCCTTGAATGATTGTCCCTAATATCTAGTCAAGTTATGGGTTTTTGTCCAATAACTTGATAGGAGAAGTTAAGGGTTTTCATCCTCTTTGGCTGTAATATTCACTTGCAAAAAGTCGTAATATTCCTGTTCAATTGATTGATGTCCTTTCCTCATGGAATGATCTCCCATATATATCTTATTTTTAAAGAGTCACAACCTTTCTCACACGACCGCTGCCCTTTGGTAAATTATAGTTTAATTTTAATTTGACTATGTTTATCTTAAATTGCTTGTATGACACTAGTACCACTTTTATTAACATTATCTCATTGATGATATTGGTGCCACTTTTCATTGAATTATTAGTGGCTCACATGCTGTGATCTAGATTTGAATTTTGGCGGGGGCATGACAGTATGCTTATCTCTTCATTCAAAAAGCTTGTAAATGTGTCAGGCTATGTGAAAATGCTCTCATATGAAAGAATTCCAACTGAACAGTTTAGATAGACAACTTTAAATGCCATTTTAAATAAAAACAATTATATCTTACAAGATATAAGGGTTGAAGTGAAACCTTTTTGCCATAAGGTTTTGAATACAATTATACAAATTGGCAGGTTTTTGTCAGAGTTTTTTAGGATATGCCTTGGGGATAAAAAGCTATGAGTTTAATACAATCCCTCTGGGCAAGATTTTAAGCTTGATCTACTCTATATGGGAGTACAGAAACAATTAATCTAAAAAATTATAAGAGCTGGAGTGAAATCCTTTTGAGGAAAAGATAACAGTATTTGACACAATCTGACAAAGTTTCAATAAAATGAAAGAACTCCTCCCAGATCAGCTGTTTCATAATGAACTTCAATTCTCTGTGCAAGCTTTCAAAATATATAAATTACTAAAAATTTCACAATAGAGTTTGTTTTAATTGTTTAAAAGATTGCTTTCCTAAATTTTAATTAAAGTAAAATATTTACAATAAACATTTTTTTTAAAAACTTGCATCATGCCACAGGTCTCATTTCATTTCCATGCACTATACTTTTCACAATGCTACTTGCTTCTTCAATTGAATTTTTCTGAATGTTCTCCTAAATTTTAACTTAAGTAAAAATTTTACATTAAACTTTATTTTGAAAAACTTGCATCATGCTACAAACCTCATTTCATTTCCATGTACTATACCTTTCACAATGCTACATACTTTTTCAATTGAATTTTTCTGAAGTTTATGAGATAATGGGAATTTATCTAATTTGCAAGGTCAGCGAAATTTCCCAATTCCGATCTGGATAGAAAAGTCCATACTCAGCAATTTGCCTCATGCTTTGCACAGGTGGTGTTAGACATCAATTTCAATTTTTTTTGTTCTCTTCACAATCAAATTCTAATTCAATTCAATGTTGAAAACTCCTCCTTGGGTACTGCAAATTGACTATACTTTCATAACTGATCCTTTAACCTTTTACTTTTCAAGGAGTTTTTTTTTCTCCCAATTTTGAGTTCTGTACAGTAGCAGAAGCACTTTTTCTTCTTCTGTGCAAATCCTCCATTCATACAAAAAAAAATTCTAACTAGTGGCACACAAAAAAACATTAACCGAATTGTTCACCCTTGCTCATAAACATGTAAACAATGGAGGCTATCATATATAAGGCAATCAAATAGACGGAATCGCCCCCTGGCTGTCACCAAAGCACCAATATTTCTTCCATGCATAAGATCTGTAATGTTCCCTTTTGGGATAACCCTAAATCTTGCCCTAGAATCACAAGTTTAATGTAGTTAGAGTTGTAACTTACCAATTAAATGCTTTAGGCAAGATAAATCTTAGTTTAGGCCCTGCAATCATGTTAGATAATATTGGAATATAATTCATATGATCAAACATATATAATAAATGTCTTATCTATTTAAACGATGTAAATACATAACTATTTCAAATAATATAAACCACACAATAGCCATAATGCACATTGGAAGTTGGATCATAATGGAACTTGGATGAGGAGCACGATAAGTCCGCTCGAAGCTATCCCTACCAAGCCCAAGAGCAGATATACCATCCCTCTTGCCTCTCAAGTGGTACACAGAGTCATACAACATGGGGTGGCCTACTTGATGGACAAACTTGTATCTGCATTCCCTACCCTTGCTGCCTTATCAATCCCTCTTACGATCAACAACCAATCCATGTAGAGATTGGGGAGAAGCTACAATTGAAGGCCTGTAGATTCCCCTTTCTAAGCCCAAGGGCAGATACTCTCCCCCTTGGCCTCAAGTGGCCAGCTTGGAGTGGCATACTTAGAAAGAAATCTAGTATCTGCTCACCCTACAGGAATTTCCCCCATTCCCTTCATGGTTGCATTGATGAGAATTGCAAACATTAAATATATTCAGATTTATAGAAATTATACAATAATAAATATATCACAATAACCATGATAGAGCATACCACAATACTTGCTAAAATATAACACTGCTATATTCTAAGATGCAAATATATTAACAATTGCTGACTACTGCCCTTGTCTACGGAGTGCAGATAATTATGTTCGATCTGTTCTTAATATTCAGAAGATTTGATTAGTGTAAATCAACTGAATAAGAATCTATTATCCATATTCATATTAAGGAACCATAATTACCTATAAGGCTCAATAATTGCTGCAAGCATCATTATTGCATAATTATATATATATATATGCTTCTAAATACTTTCAATCTCCCTTATTGCAAATTAGTTATTATGAAAGTAACTATGCATATATGTATATGCTTATCAAATATATATATATATTAAATGCATATGTATTCAAATGTACACTCATCTCTGATTATATCTGTTGCTACTTATCTGAATGCAGACTTATTCTCATTGCCTCCATTTTAATGTTCCTTTTATATCTCTTTCAAATCTGCATATCCCTCTTTTGGATCTGCATATATCTCTTTTAGATCTGCATATTTCATCTTTTATATCTCCCTATTATATCTCTGCCGGTGTATATGATTTATCTTCCATATCAGACTCATTCCCATTTTATTCCCCCATGCCTCTCCCCACTCATTTATTTCCCCTTTTTATATCTTCCATGGCGGGGAGAGTCACAACCATTCATTTAGCAAGAGACACAAAGAGTCATAACTGTTCATTAGTTATTGTTTCTTTGTTAAGTAACCCACAGCCCTCCTTATTGCTATCGCTTCCCTCAAAGGATGAATATAGTGTACGTTTCTTCATAATTTGAGTAAATATATTTATTTTATATATTCATAGTATTATATTATAATGATTATAATTATAATAATATTTAACTTGTTAATATTTATATTTATATTTTTAATATTTATATTTGTTATTTATTGCATTTCAATGTTTGGCTTTTATACTTTAGTGTTGCAGTTTGATTATGGCGGGGCCATGACAAGATCAGAGATTGCTCTGATATAATTGATAAGTTTTAGACAAGCAAATTGTATTTGAATATATTATTCATTTTTATGAGGGATACTTATACACATCTTATATCCTACAATATAGGACATATTTCTCATCTTCTCCACTTATCTCTCCAACAAAATCTATTC
Source organism: Sequoia sempervirens (assembly GCA_007258455.2). Lineage (NCBI taxonomy): Eukaryota > Viridiplantae > Streptophyta > Pinopsida > Cupressales > Cupressaceae > Sequoia > Sequoia sempervirens. The sequence continues at coordinate 9,633 of VDFB02341838.1, forward strand.
CACATGATTGTTATAACAATCACTTGACTGTTAGGAAAGGTGTTGTACACCTTATAGGAATATCGAATAGTTTGTAAGGATGTGGTTTATCTCAAAATGTGGCAACACGGTTTGGAAAACATATTTATCGTAGAAGGTTGTTGTGTGTAACATTGGAAATACATTTAATGTATGTGGCACATTGGAGAAATGCATTTAATATTGGGGGTCATGGTTTGGTGAACACATGGCTAAATGGGCTGATGATTAATGTAGAAAGCACATTTGGAAAATGCATTTAATGCGGGAGTGCATTGGATAAATGCATTTAGTTGTTAGATGTCTTGGAAAAAACATTTATTGTGGTGTCTATCATGTCAATTTAATATACAACAATAAATTTTTTGAATAATCTGGTTGCAGATGAATATAACAGCTTATTGAATTTAGAAAACAGCACTTTATTATGAAATCGTTAGCCCTCTTACAAAATGGAGACTTATTGCAAGTCTGAATACAGAGGGAAATTGACAACTTACACAATTCTTACAATTAAAAAATGACACTTCAACCTCAGTTTCTGCTACCAGAAGTTCTTGTGTCAAATGCTGTAATAATGCCTCCTTCGTCCATACTGTCTTGCAAGCATTTTGTTTTTGAAACTCCTTGGGTTGCTGGTGATCTATGATGTGATTTGCAGTTCTTAATTCATGCCCAGGAAGCTTTTTGCAGTTGCCTTTTGAACTAGAAAAGTGCTGGTTTGGCTGTTAAGTTGAAGTGCTGTGCTGAACCAAAAAAAATAGCGAAAATGGACAGCTAGCTAGACTGTTATACTGAAATTAGGAGGGTGCTGGAGGTGACTATTAATTGGATGTGCACCAAATTGCAAAATTGGAACAATTCTGAAATCTTTAAGCCCTTTGCAATTCCTGAACTTGAACCACAGCTGGAAGGCTGAGGGTTTTTGCACCTGATCTCCATTGAGATGCTCAAGGGTTTTTGTCATTGTACCTCAAGCAATCCTTAGGGTTTTCAGCCTAGGATTGTGTGAGCAAGTGCTCAATGAAGGCTCGAGAGGAAAATATTCTGTATACACTATCTGTTGCCTAAGGCTGGTTTAAAAAGGGTTAAATGTCCCTAGGGTGGTGGGTGCTAACCCTAGGGCAGCTGCCTCCTTTCACTTGTTTTTATCTTTTTCAATTTTGAGAACCTTATCTTCTTGAGGTGGTCACTTTTAGCCTTATCCTATTTGAGGCAGTTATCTCCTAATATTTGTCTTTTTTTGTATTTTTAACTTTTTTTCCCTTTTGCAATAATATTGACAATATTTTAATGCTTCTTTTGGTTCATTGAAAAGGAGGACATGTCAGTGTCCCATAAGACAAGTATCTTGGGCAATTGAATTGGTGAGAGCATTTGGGTTGCCTTGGAGGTTGTAATGACTATTGGTCTTAGAGTCAAACTTGGGTGCCCACCTTTAAGACGTACTTTGGTGCATTGATTAAGGGTGGTTAGAAAGCTTATTTAAGTTTTCCGCTATTGTTGCTCTCTTGCTTTTAAATATAAGGTTTGAGATGGAGGTTAGATTGAGACATCATTTTATACATGCTCATTGTGAATGAGGTTTGGTGTACGCACTTGGAGGCTTCAATTACGTGTTGAGAGATCCCAAGGCACATGGAGTGAGATGTGTGGATTTCATTTGTTCTTGGACCGGTTTCATGAGGAATGCAAGAACAGTTGTATGCTGTTGAAGAAGGCATATCTAATATCTTGCATGGTTTTCTCCTTGATTGAGAGTGTTGATTTGTTGTGAAGGTTTGGAGTCTAATATTATATTGTATCTTCTTGTTATTGAGAATACATTGGTTTTGGTGCTTTGGAGACGCAACTTTTGTGGAAAAGGTTTTCTCATGGTATATTGTTTTCTCTTTCTCTCTCTCTCTCTCTCTCTCTCTCGTGGTTGTGCTGTTCTGACTTTGATTTTTGTTCTTCTTTAGTAGTGTTACTATGTCAAAATATTGCTGGAATTTGTATATATTGGATGACTTGTGACAGCTCACCTAGTAGGTTTAACCTGGAAATTGTTTCGTATTTCCTTTCACTAACAATCCAATAATAATATAACCTATTCAATATTGACCTCCTAATAACATTTATACATCATGTAATATTTGGGGTAATATTTATTTTCCCTAACAGAAGTAATAATTTAGAGTTGATTGATGAAACTAACTGCTTTGTTTAATTTTGTATTGGAATGCTCTAAACCCAAAGTCTAGGGTTTTTTCTATGGCAAAGTTCATTCAAAGCATATGTTTTAATTCCATGCTATATTATTCTGATTATGTTGTAAGTAGCAAGATTCGTAGGCTTTTGATGCCAGGTTTCTGAGGGTTGCTTTAGCTTATACTTTGTACTATTTCTGTGTGCTTTTGGGGTTTCTCTAAATGTTTCATCAATTTCTCAGTGGATTAGTAAAATTGAGTGTTGCAATCTGGGTGCTTTAGAAGATCAGGTCTTACAAGCCATTTTTGACATATTGATATTGTTTACAGTTAAAAAAATTGAATTTCTAGTCTTATGTTTTGCATGGGCGAGTCTGCTATATCTCCTCATGTTTAGATTATGTGGCAGTTTTTGATTCCCGCTAATCTTTTGATTTACATACCTGAAATTACAGTATACACACTTCTAGACACAATATTTGTGTTTATTTTTGCTTGAGGATCTCTTTGTTTGAAATTTGATGTGGTTAGCATGATTTTGAGAAGTGAAAACAGATTTAGAGCTAAAACACTAGGCAATGAAATTGCATGAGGTGCAAAAACGTGAAAGAACTTATGTGATTGGCATCTTGTCTTGATAGTCTAATTCATAGTTGAAAAACTCGCCAATTGCAAAAACTTGGCAAGCTCGGAAAATATGGTACTGATAAAATTCGGCAAAAACTCAGAAAATTTGGCAAAAAACTTGGCAACTTAAAAAATTGCTTAAAACACATTTTTTTTGCAAAATTCAATGATAAGATGCATCCAATGAGTCAATAGAATGAGTACATAGAAGAAACAAGCCGAGTCTAGTTATATTTGATTGATTTGAAAGAAAATTAGATACAAAATCGCATCCTCATGTGGAATGCTCAATACGTTGATACTGATAGTTTGAAACAAAATGAAAATAGCAAATTGTTTTTGTAAAACTGAAATTTAATACAACATTAATATATTTCAGCTTTTACAAATTCACATCTTCCTCTTCCCATGTCTAGTACTTCTCACTACGGGAGAGGGTGTAATTGTAGGCCTTTGCTGTGGCTCTTCAACCTCCATCCTGGAGGTAGATCCTATTGCTGGTGGCTCTGGCACTGGCAATGACGACTCCTCAAGATCATCCTCAATGTCATCTAATGAGAATGCAAATCCACCCCTCTCCTCCATTGCCTGTCTCTCTAAGTCATAGATCTCATTCTTGGAAAACAATGGAGGTTGCTCATCTCACCTTGTCCAATCACTGTATGGATCTATCTCATCCAAATTAATTGGATTATCTGATATTTCCTTAACCTTTTTTGTGTGCAGCCGAAGATTATATTGCACATATACAAACTCATTCAGGCGTTTTTGAGCTAGTTTGTTCCTCTTCTTTGTGTGGATGGCCTCAAACAATCTCCAATTGCGCTCAATTGGAGGAACTACGAGGCTGTGATAAGATACGAAGGGCAAATTGTTGGAGATTTGGGGTATTTCCACCCCAATTTGACCACCGAACATCCACAAAAAACAAATTAAGAGTTAGAAACTTAGAAAGGAAAGTCAAAACTCAAAAGTTGAAAACATATTTTATCAAATTATCAATATTTGTAACTTATAAATTTCAAATTTTATACCTGGTGGCTGATTGTGTATTGCTCTCTTTGCTAGCTTTGAAGAGAAGAGTGCACCCCTCTTTTCTCTGTAACTTTGCAATTCATTAACAATGAGGCCTGCCACCTCAAGATTGGGTGACATCCTCTGAATGCAATTAGTGAGGCCCTCCATAACCTCTCTAGTAGGATCTGAGTAGGTGCTTGAATGGAAGAAATGAGGGTTCAAGAAGTACCCTACTGCATGGATGGGGTGGTGGAGTTGATGGTTCCACCTCCTGTCAATAATCTCCCAAATGGGATCAAATTTGAGGCTGTCCCCCTTATAATAATTTTTTATAGCCTCCTTGGCCCTATCCATGGCCTCATAAAGATATCCCATTGAGATTTTATCCCCATCCACCAAGTGGAGCACTCTAACCTATTAAAATAATGAATGTAATATTAATGGTCATCTTAGTGTTATTAGGCAACTTAGTTGCTTTTAGTAATTGCTTTAGCTTTAGTTTATTTTAAGCATATTTTTGTTTTTTTAGCTTTAAGTTAACGATTGTTTCGTTTTAGAAACATCGTCTTATTTTTCCTTTATAAGGAGCCTTCGTCTCCATCTGTAAACACACAATCATGAATATCAATTTTATTTTCACGGAATCAGAGCCACTTGAACTTGATTAGGAATTTTTTAGGATTTTCAAATTTTTTTTTAGTGAAGTTTGGAAGAAATTTTAAGAAGTTTTTTTTAAAGATTTTTGAAAAAAAACGAGGGTTTTGTTTTTAAATCGTAGGCTTTTACAAAACACAATTTTTTGCTCAATTTGGTCGCGCTTTTATCTGTTCTTGGGCGCGACTTTCAGGGTCGTGATTCTAAGTCGTGTTTTTGCACTTGTGGTCATGATTTCTAGTTTATTGGATGTGATTTTTACCTGTTCCTGGTCGTGTTTTCTTTCTTCTCTGGTTGCGTGAGTTTTTTTTTTGGGCCAGATTCATGTCTTTTGGTGTAAGACAAAAGTTGAAGATTTTCAGTCATTTTTTTGCCGGCGTTTCTTCAACCCGTCTATTCTCTCTTTGTCTGGATGCGTCTTTGGGTGTGTGCGACTTGGTAAAATGCAATTTCTAAGTTCTTGCATGTGTTTTTTCTTTTGCTTGCGATTTTGACTTCATTTTGGAAGAATCTCCTGCCCTATAGCTCATACATGTTTTTCTGCAGTATTCTAGGTTTTGCTTGGCGTCTAGGGCTTTTGGGAATTTTGGCTAGGGTTTTGACCCTTCATTTCTAGTTAGGAAAAAATTTCGATTGCAGATTATTTGTGGGTTTTTTGAATACTTTTCTGGGTTGGCTTTGGATTTTTCTAGGTGCTTCAGGATCCGTGCCTCGGTTTTTGTCTAGTATTCTGAGGTGATGGTAGCTTGAAATTTTTTTTTGGAGCTAGTTTTGACAGAAATTTTGGGAAAAATAAAATTTCTGTATAGAATTTATGAAATTTTTCTTCAAAAATTTACACAATTTTGAAAATCTTTTGAGTTTTTGAGGGTATTTTTGCAAAAATCTTACAGTTTTGAGCCTCTTTTCAAAATGATTTTTGAGAAATCAAGTATTGTGCCAGCTGATTGTCTAGTGTTTTGCTAGCTGATCTCAGAGTTACCTCGTTTTTGGTGCTTTGGAAAATGGGAGGGATGGCAACTTTGTCCAATGTTATGTTGGAAAGTTCGCAGAGGTTCAATGGAAAGAATTACAACATGTGGAAGCAGAGGATGCTTACTATCTTTGAGGACTGGTGTCTGGATGCGCTTGTTCTTGGTGCAGAAGTTTGTCCCATAGTTGCTGGGAAGGATCAAGACAAGTATGATGGAGGTAATAGGGAGGCAATCATGCTTCTCAAATTATCTGTCACTGATGAGATGTTACCAGAAATACCTTCTGGTAAGTCTGCTGCAGAGATCTGGAAGCATTTGAAAGATCTTCATAAGACCTTAGGCAAGGGAAGGGCTTTCTTTCTAAAGAATATGCTTTTCTCTATTATGATGGATGACCAAGTGTCTTTGCAGGAGCACTTGATGAAAATAAAAAATATTCGCAATCAACTGGAGGCTATTGGTCGTACGATGGAAGAGGAGGATATGGTGGTGATTACTTTGAAAAGTTTGCCACATTCCTACGAGAACTTCATTGAAACGCTCAACATTACATCCACCAATGTTGACTTGAAGTTTGACAATGAAGCTTTTGCAGCAGGATAGGTGGAGGAAGCAGTTTGGGAGTAGCAGTGAGTCTCCTAGTGTTAAACAAGCATTTATTGCCAAGGACGTTGGCAAAGGCAAGTCCACTCAACAAAAAGGACAAGGCGATTCAGAGGAGAGCTCCAAGAAGAAGTCTATTACTTGCCAATATTGTGGAAAGATTGGTCATATACAAAGGTATTGCAGAAAGCGGTTGGATGATGAGAAGTCCAACCAGGAAGCGTCTCAACAAAGTGCTCACGTGGCAGAGCAAACTGAGCAGAAGGAGTTTGCATACTATGCATTTTGATGACCAACACAATATGGGTAGACTTAGTTTTTGTTTGTACGATGACCATTAAGGGAGGGTATTAAAATAATAAATGTAATATTAATGGTCATCTTAGCATTATTAGGCAACTTAGTTGTTTTTTTTAGTAATTGCTTTAGCTTTAGTTTATTTTAAGCATATTTTTTGTTTTTTAAGCTTTAAGTTAACGATTGTTTCGTTTTAGAAACATCGTCTTATTTTTCCTTTATAAGGAGCCTTCGTCTCCATCTGTAAATACACAATCATGAATATCAATTTTATTTTCATAGCCAAGGGCTTTGACACCTACAAATTACAATATAAAAATGCAAAAAGATTAGAGTTTCAAATTTACAATTAGAGACATTAAATTTTTTATTTAATTTGAATTCAAATTCAAAGTTTTGAAATTGAAGTTACCTTCACAATCTCTGCAACCCTTTGTGCTGTCAAACACAATGCTTGCAACCTTATCTCCTTCCGGCTTCTTCGGATAAGTTGAGTCCATCCATGGTTGACTCACAAACATTTGTTTTAAAGCCGTCAAAGAACCAAGAATGCTTTGCAACGTTAAGAAAACCGTTCCAAACCTTGTGACACCCGATCTCACCAATTCTTTCCCATGGGTGTGCTCCCAAGTGAAGAACCCAAGGGTGATTGTAAATATATTTAGGGATCCTCTTCGCGTCCTCTACTATTGGTGTGACCCAATCTAGTTTTCCTATGTCCTCCAAAAGAAGGTCAAGGACATGCGTTGCACAAGGTGTCCAAAAAAGTGAGGGATATCTATCTTGGAGGAGTCTTCCTGCTGCCACATATGCTGCTGCATTATCAGTTATGATTTGCACAACATTTGCAATCCTCACCTCCATGCAAACTTCCTCCAACACGTTAGCCAATTGTTTTGCATTTTTTACAATGTGGGAGGCATCAACTGATTTTAAGAACACCACCTCATCTTTGCATGCAACCAAGAAATTAATGATGGTACGGTTTTTTCCATCCGTCCACCCATTAGAAAGAATAGAGCATCCATATTGTTTCCATTTTTCTTTTTGCTCTTCTATTGCTGCCCTTGCCCTTTCAGTTGCATTAGTAAGCAACCTACAAGTACAAAATGAAATTAAGTACACAATTTTAATTTGTAAACAAAAAAAAAAGCTTGAATTCATTATAAATTAAACTTAAAAAAATAAATTAAAGAACATAAACTAATCTCCCACTCAAGTCCATGCAAGAAGGCGCTTTGTGGCCTTTTCCTGCAACTGTCAATGCGGTGACGAAATTGTGCCAGTAAGGAGAACTCGCCACATTGAAAGGGATATTGTTAAAATACCAAAAATTTGCTCAAACAATGTCTGCTTGCTCATGGACCCCCCTATTCCACCCAGTCGCCTATAAGGAAGGTTGTGTACTAGGTGTGTTTCTAGGCATGAAATAATCATGCAGTGTAGGTCTTGCAGCTGCCCCTGGTGCTCTACTAGAGGTACATGAAGGGATGGAGGTGGTGGTGGGTTGCCTTGACTTTTGCATACGCGGACCACGAAGAGAGCCCACTATGTCCTGAGTAACTTCATAATCATCATTCGACTCAAGTGGAGCACCTTGAGAAGAGGCCATGGTTGCATGCATTGTTGCTCTTGCCTAATCTCTTTGCACTTTTTTTTCTTCTATAGCTGCAAGTATGGCATTCATATGTCTTTTTATTTCTTCTGTGGTTGTAGGACATTCCTTAGCATCACGTTGAAGGATGCTTGCAAGGTGGTATTTGAGGCGATTGATGCCTCCACGTAATACTTTTTCACATTTAATGCAATATACTGTGTCAGGTAGGGGTCCTAGATAAGGATATTTCCAAGCAGGATCTCTAGCTCCTTGAGGACGAGTGCCTACAAATCCCCCAGGCATGGATGGGGCTGAGCTTAAGGTAGAAGCAGGTTCAGAAGCCATTATCAATTAACCTACACAAAGTGAAAGCACAACTTGTTAGTTTTTTGATAGAAAATTTAAAAACAAGCTAAATTAGATTAAATCAAAAGAGATTACTTCCTGAAAATCTAAACTAATCTAAGATTCTAAACATTTTCATAACAAAAAAATTGGATTTTAAAAAGAAAAAAATAACTAGGGTTTCAAAAAAATGTGAAAAAATGTAAAAAATCTGAAAATTACTTCAAACTAGTAAAAAATTAAGCTAATCTAAGATTGTAAACATGTTATTCAACAAAAAAGAGGATTCAAAACAAAAAAATAACTAGGGTTTGAAGAAAATTTCAAAAAAGTCAAAAAATCAGCAAAATATGTAAAAAATCAGAAAAATTCATCAAAAAATATTGTTTTGATGAATATAAATGCATTTAAATCATTTTCACACTACATTTAGACGATTTTTAAACATAGAACCAACAAGAATGAAGAATTTTTTTTAAAAAAAAGAAAGAATAAGAAAAATAAGAAAACCTACCTCGAAATCCAATTTGCCTTCAAAATTCGATGTAAATGTCTTTCAAATCTCGTCTTTTGGATGCAAAATCACTGCAAATGAGTGCACAATGCTTTGGAGAGGGTTTTTGCTGAGTGAGAAGACATAAATGAATGAAAAAAGCTTGCTGTACTTTTTGGAAAAACTCGCCAAAAGTACGGCGAGTTTTTTCGTTGTACAATTGCACCAAAAGCTCGGGACTGAAGTGAAAAAAACTAGCGAGTCACTTGCTGAGTTTTTGGCAAGTGTTGCAACTATGGTCTTATTTATCAATTAGCTAAAAGAAACTATAATCTTTAGTACTTCATTGATATCATCCAGTGTTCTAATGGGGATGGGTTGCTGAAGTTTCTAATTAGGCATGCTATTTAATTTAAAAATCTTACATCAAATGGGTGCCATAGGGTCTTGACTTTTTGGCTCTAATACTAATTTGTTATATTTTACATCTAACTATTTGAAGATTTATGTTACTGTCAAGCTGGCACTTGACAGTAAAGCTTCTAAGTGGGATCTACCAACTTATGATCCTCCTCTACCTCAAATCTCCCTTTTAATAATAGCTGCTTTGAATATTCTGGAAAAGATCCCGACTTTTACAGTTTCTGAAGTGATCACATTTCATGGACATAATATTGCAGAATATCACCTTGCAAGAATATGTACCTTCCAAGAATCTCCAGCAGCTTAACCTTTAAAGTGTGACTATCCTTTTTTGAGAGGAATTAAATGAATCCAACACTGGCTCCACCAACTAAACACCGGGTAGAAAATTTTGTACCTGGTTTGCATGCTTCTGCCAATCTCAGAAAATTTTGATGAGGGTTTCTTCCTTGACCTTATGGTGCTTGATGGATTTTACGCCTTAAAATGAGAGCAGTTCCATGGGTTTACTGTTTCTGCTTTTTGTGAGTTTTGATGACCATGTTGTTTCTGCATGTGTCATCAAAATGATCACTTTCTATTTTTAGTGTCCTTAATCTCCATGTACATGCGCAGATCGGTTTCTGCAGTACGGACTCCTTATTCTTATCAGAAAAAATTGGCCTTTTTAATATCTAAGCATAGTTGCCAGGAGACTGGTACCAGTATTGGTACGGCTTTTTTTTTGAAAATAGGAGACGGGGGGTACTTGGAGACTCCATCTTTTTTTTTTAATATAAATGAAATAAAATAAAATAAAAGAATTAATAATTCATAGAAAATATCATGACATTGAACTTTCAAAACAAAAGCAGTAGTAAAGTTTTAACAATGAACATTAACTTTAAATACACAAATGCCATTGTGTCAAAGAGTCAAAGAGTTCATACTTCATAATCATAGTTCACATTTGACATTACACATTTGATTACATATTGAAATTCAGAAATATTGATAGTTTGATAGGCTGATATGCAAACAAAAACAAAAAACAGAAATCTATCATCAACACATCATGATACTTGTGTTTTCAGCTGGAGCACGGGAAAACCTATGTGTAAACGTGTTTTTTTCATTACTTTTCAATGTTTTCATGTGTTTTGGTTTTTATGTTATGCAACGGGAGATGCACATGAGATGGCACTTTCCTGAGCAGGAGACGTTGGGAGTCTTTGTCCGCGTCTCAGCGCTGTTGGAGGCATCTCAAGAGACTTCTCAAGTACCAGAGACGTGTCTCGGGGGGTAGGAGACGTGTCTCCCGGCAACTATGTATCTAAGCCTTTTAATTTAAAATTTGTGACTTCAACTTAGCAGATATAGCTTCTTCACAGCCATCATTTTGAATGCCTTCTCATGATTGCTATTGCAAACATTCCTTGGGTTCTGTTTGCAATTCTGGCCACCTGTTTGTTGCACCTGCAGTCAGAGCATGACAAAACTCAGGTGTTTCAGGATTTAGAGAAACCTCTGGATTAGACAGGCTTCCATATTTGAACACTGTATAAAGATTCTTGGAGTGAAAAGGGTGTGGGAAAAATACATTAAATGCGAAATTATAAGGGCAATTATCAAACTAGAATGTGGTCCTTCTCAATAGAACACAGTATGCACAAAGTAACTGCAAATCAGAAATTTTAACTGCAAAATAGACAAGGTAAATTACTTAGGCCAGAGGCAATAAATTCAATGCTGCAATGAGGTTAAACCATCCACATAAAAATTCAAGATTAAGGGCAGAATGTAAACAACCACATAATCTTTTATTTAATGATTCTGAATATACACAGTAGCAAAGCTCTTGAAAGGTCAGTAGACATACTGAGCACACAAAAAAGTTAAAAACAACAAACTAGGTTTAGAGAAAACAGAGATACTTTTCTTAGTATCAATAAGCACAAATGTGGGCTGTTGAAAATAAAATCCTAGAAAGGCCCTTCAAACTCCATCCAGATATGCTCTTTAATCAATGTACTATATTCTTTTTTTTAATATAAAGCCCACAAAAGATCTTTGCTGCAATAAGAGGCACACAGACCCTAAATTATTAAAGCCAGAAGCTTTAAAATGAATTTTTAAAAGTAGAGGCCTAACCTTTTATACATGCACATGGAATATCTTATACCATTCTTTCAAGGTGGAATGTTCGTTTTAGCTTTCACATTTCTTTCATGCACAATATCTCCTCTTTTATGTTTAAGGTTCCTCCCATGTTTTATTTTATGAGACCCATGCCTTCTATTTTGTTATTGAGGCCCCTTGAAATTACAGCAGAAAGGCAAGGTATGTAGCGTTTAATTTGGTTTTATACAAAAATCATATTTTCTCATATGGGAAAAGCCGAAGATAGAAAAATGCTAGAACAGGAGAAATTAAGCATTTAATTTCAATGTAATGAAAATTTCACTACAAGTTTCTTCTAGTATAATATTTTTTATGTGGCTATTTATTTTTGATCGACACCACTGGAGACTTCCCAAATCTCAGGGATTCTAGGCAAAACTTGGAGATATTTTCTGAAACTTAAGAAATTCTTGGTGAGTTGATCCATTTGGACTGGTTGTGGGTCACACGCCACTCTAGCTCAAAACATTATATCAAAACTTGGAGCCACTCAATGTCATTATAAGGGCAATTGACCCATAATTTGGGCTACTCCTTTTTATCATTCCTTTTGTAAATATTGTAGAGTCACCCTACATCAATTCCTTATCCTTCAATTTATGACCATCGTAAGGCCTTTCCTTCCGCTATATTTTCTATTAGTAGACTAGTGCTATTTCTTGAAATACTCAGGGGTGCATACTCTATTTACTCTGAACCACTGCACGTCATTTTGCGGGATTGCTTGACACTCCACTAGCTTTGAAAAGTACATAGATAATGACCTTTATCTAGCAAAGACTTTTCTGTCTTTCTGCTTTATCAGGGTTTGCTCATGGGACTGTAAAAATTTGAAAATTGGCAATAATTAGAAATTTAGAACTATATCCAGCATCACTAAGTTAGGAATTTATTTATTTGAAAACTCTCATTTGTTCTTTTAGTGCAATTTTTTTGATAATATTCTAAAATGCAACATCTTACAGTAAGTGTTAACCACAGCAAATACCTAACTTTTGTGTATAATCTGAAACCTTTGCAGTAGCCATTTTCATTTGTGATGTACCAGTAACCTTGATATGCTCATGGGTTTCTTACATCTTACCAATCCCTTGTAAACAATTTCCTGCAGCTGGAAAATGGTCAAATAATTGTAAACTTAAATTATATGCATCACTTTTAGCTCAGAGGGTAAGCAGCATGCTGTTTGATGCTCTGTATCCTGAGCTATTTTGTAACAACTATTTGATCATAGCCTGTTGTATTTTCAATGCAAACTGGATAGAAATTTTTGCGGTAGGAAAGCTTTGGTCAAATGCATGTGATCGGATATTTTTGGTGGAAAATATTCCTAGTTCAATATCTTGTTTGTCCTTTCTACATTTAATGATAAATTATCCCAAGCATTGAACTTAATTTTTTTGCATTTGGTTGAATATTTGATTATCACTTGGTGCTTTAAAAATTATTATTTTTAAATTTGCATTTTAACGATCCAGTACATCTGTTTGAAAGCCTGGTAAATTTGGAAATATGACTTTCTGGTATGTGTCATCTATATAAGCCTTCAGTTGTATGATAAATAAGGAAACAAGGTAGAGGTTTTCATCATTTTGGTAAAAAATTCTTAAATAGTCGGGTATGAACAAAATCTTTGAATGTTTTACAACTTATATTCTTTCATTATTTTTGTATTATAAGATTTTTTTATACAAGCTACTATTTCTTCAGCAAACTTTTTATAAGTGGGGCAAACTGGCTTACAATTAGATATCTATGCCTATTGATATTGCAGGTGTGGCTGTGACAATTTATAGTTTGTTCTACTTTCAACAGAAGTGCAATTACGGCAGACAATGGGTTCCAAGACATCATTGATTATTCTTCGTGAAATTTTTCCTCAGGTAAGGCTGGAAGTCTTGTGAATGTTCTTTGCAGCCATTTAAAAAAGGCAGAACACAGTTGTTAATGGCCATTTGCTTATTGATGGGAAGATACTTAACTGAATATTGCTAGAGCACTCAGTTTGAAACTATTATTTACATAGTTTTGTTGACATATTGCAACCTAATATATACAAACACCATCTTATATCTGTTTGTAGAAATGCTATTTTTATTAACATTTGAATAACTAAAGCCCTCAATATATTTATAATTCAGAAAGTTATGGATAGTATTTTTAGAAATGCCCCTTCAACTGCAAAGGTTTTTGAATTCCTAACATCTTACATTTACATTTTCAAGTGTGTTATTACTAATCATATGGAGCCTATTCACGAATACCTTTTCCTAGCTTCTTGATGCCCCTTCCCAAGTAACTTATCATTTTCTATGAGTGATGAAATTTATACTTATTGGTAAAGTGTTTCATGGTCATATCCCCTTGATCTCCCTTCTCAAGATGTATATCTTTGAGGTGAAGTCCAGTCAAGTAGGGAAAATCCTCTTGCTGGATGTTTAAAGGTCTATTGGGAATTCATTGTTTCCAACTTTGCATAGCTGGATGGTGCCTTCTCATTTAGGATATTTCAAAGTCTTTTCCGTGATAGTGCATATTGGATGTTGAAGTATTTCTTTGTATTTGAGCTTTGAAATTCAGTATTGAACAATTGTGGCATTGAATTTATGCCTCTAGTCTCACCATCTCAACATCAAAGTTCAGCACAGCTTTCTTTGTTATTAAAACATGCAATTCATGCTGGGCATTGTAATTGTTATCACTCCAAGCTATATCAATCTTACATATTTTTTAAGATTTCTTCCTTCTTAGTTATAATATTTGATAAATTTAGGTCAGTATAGAGTCATATCATGGCCTCCCTAGAGGACAGCACGCTTGTCAATCTTGTTGCAGAGGACCAAAATTAGAAGGCCTTTTTGATGCAGGAGTATCTAGGTCCGTACGAAATCCCACATCAACCAAAAATATTTCTAGTTATTGTTTTAATTCAGTTTTGTTTTTCTGCAGCAATTCTTAGTCAGTCTGTAAAACATGATGTATAATTTCTTATGTTTCATCAAGTCTTGGGACAGGGGGATGTAGGGCCTAGATTTTGGGATGGTGTCAAGTGGGGGTGTAGGGGTAGAGCCCCTAGTAAGGTCAAGAGGTAGTGCCCCTTGCGAGGGTTTGGGGTTGTGCCCCCAACATGAATGTTTTATCACTATGTTTTATTTGCAACACCAAGTCTTACTATTTGTAAACATATCTTCATTCTTTAGAAAACAAATTGTGATTGTTTAAGGTGTGGGTGGAGCCCATATATTGTTGGGGTTAAATGCAGTTTTTGAGTTGAATGATGCAGGGATGCATATGCATTTTTAATGCGTTCTAGAGATGTGATCGAGTACCCTTAAGGTTTTGGGAATGTCTTGACGTCTTCCTATAGTTCCCTAAATAGTTGGACATCTCGAAAGCATCTCCTCTTTGAGGGAGACATCTTGGAAATGTCCCATGATAGGTAGGTGGTGGTGGGGGGATGTTTCAATTAAGTCTTTGCACCTTGGAAACAAGTGGATTTTTGGGGAATGCATACTCATGGAACATTGATAATTTCTAATTAGAATAGGTTTGACACTAGTATAATTCATAATTTCTAATGATTATATGTTTGATTAATAAATTTCAAGCTTAAGCTCTTTAGGCCTTGCTGGCCTTGTGAACATTTGGCAGACAAGAAATAACTTGTTTTGGAACATAGGAGTTGTGTTGCTTAAAACATACAATAAAAATAGACTAATAGATTATAGTGGTTAACTTCACATAAATATTAACCATGTGACAACATTGATATTGACACAGATAATAAGCCCAATTTAGTCCTTAAATAATTGGAGGGTATATGTGGAATGCAAAAAAAAAGAAAATTGCAAAAGATGTCGAGCAACAGTGGGAAAAGAAACTTGAGAACTATCTACCCATACACAAAGCTAAGTAACCTTTCTTAAAGAAACAAGCGTGATCTTTTTTTGCTAAAACTCGAACCATTTCTAGAGATACACATCTCTAGACTTACGAGGCTCCAAGCATCAATTTCAAAGCCAAATGCATTATGAAATTGTGTTCTAGGCATTGTTGTTTTTTCTATCCACCTCTCGAAGGGTTTGGCAAATAAAAGAGTCAAAAACACAATTTTGCATTGCTTTTTAAACTCCAATCATAGCCGATTTTTTGGACATTGCAATTTTTGGTGGGTAACAATGATTTTGGGTGGTTTTTCATGGCATTTGAGTTTTAACTATAAATTGGTGTTGAGTTTTTCAAGTGATTACTTGCTCACCATTTTGTTGCGTGAGTACTTGCCCATTTTTTAGACTATGGTTCCAGTGACTTCATGTGTGTGTGTGTACATTTGTGTGCATGTATATGTTGTGTGCATAGGTATATACATGTATAGGTATATGTTGATATATATATATGTATATATGTACATGTTCAAGTATATTGTGTATGTATATGTACATGTATATATTCGTATATGTATATGTTTGTTTACATGTATACACACATATGTATATATATGTCAAGCTAACATGCTCTCAATTCAGAAATACATGTTGGCATATAGCTTAAATCAATTACTATAAGGATGGGATATATGTATATATATGCTGAAACAATGCCCCATACCACTATTTTTGGTCCATATTCGTTCCCTTGAAATATTTAAATGCCCACACATCATACCATCCATAGTTTGCAAACTTGCAAAGTACAAAGTACTTGGCAAGTCATTGAGTACTCAGAGAAAATTTCTCATGCCGAGGTTTCACCATGTTTACTCACAATTCGGCTGGGGTAGGGTACTTAGTGAGTTTTAGTGATGAACTCACATGAGTAGTCAGTGAGTTTGACCCTAAAACTTGCTATTATCAAAGTTGCATGGACACGGATACAGATACAGATACGTATACAGTGTTGGACACAGATATGGCTGGATATGACATTCATAAAAAATACATATACGTATATTTTCCAAGTTATTAGAGGATGTTTTCATTACTTTAAAAGAAAATAAGTAAATGTAAATTAAATAATATTAAAATTTAAACATTAATAATTTAGTAAAGAATAAACAATTAATATAAATTTTATTTATATTTAAAGAATAAATTTTAATTTTTTCAAAATTTCTAATGTTTAAACCATAGCAGCAAAAGATTGTTTGGGGAAAAAATTGGCAAACCAGAAGTTCAGGATTTTTTGAAAAAATGGGAAAAAATCAGATTTGAAAAAAATGTTAAAAATAGTAGAAAAAGAGACAAATGCTACTCTTTTTTGAAATTTAAGGTCATTTCCATAGCATAGAGATATAGAGAGCAAATAAAATAGAGATTTTAACCCATGAATTGTAGAAAGCTTGCATGTTGTTTATCAAGTTTATGTTTGTTGAGCTTAAAGGCATCTGTTTCTTGCTTAGGTTGTGAACTAAAGATCATTTGGAGCACCTCATACAATAGAGTAATGTATATGTGAGATATGGAATCAATTGTAATGTAAAATCTTTGCAGAAATGAAAACTGGCAAAGTGGAAAAGGCTAGTGTATGGAGAAGTCATAAATGATACAATTGACCAAAAGCTTTGAGAAGGCAATGACATGAATGAAATAAAGTGGAGGATGAAAAAGTGTGATAAAATAAATGATTGTGTAATGTCCACGCTAATCCCACGGACATGTGGTCTTGTAACCTGCGCACAGGGGTCCCCACGGGGACATTACAGCCCACCAAGCTCCGCGGGTCTCGACCTTGAGACCTCGGCTCTGATACCACTAAGGCCCAACCACTACACCAAAAGACTGGCCTGTTAGTAAGGGCGGCTACCCAGGATGTTAAGGGTGGCAGCACGCAGCCCCACCAGAGAATCTACGAGGATGCACGCTAATCCCACGGACACGTGGCCTTGTAACCTGCGCACAGGGGTCCCCACGGGGACATTACAGATTGGCTAAGGGCTAAAATCTTAGGCAGATACTCTTTAAAGTTGTGCAAGCTTGAAATCAGAGACAGTGCATTACTAGTCCAAGAGAATGTTTAAAATCCTAGGCAGATACTCTTTAAAGCTGTGCAAGCTCGAAATCAGAGACGGTGCATTACTAGTCCAAGAGAATGGTTAAAATCTTAGGCAGATACTCTTTAAAGCTGTGCAAGCTTGCAATCAAAGAATGGAGTTTGAATTTAGGGTAATGCACTGTCTCTGATTTCAAGCTTGCAAAATGATGTCTTTGAATTACAGACATAATCTGCATTCTTGGCATAAAAATGGGTGCGGGATTGAAATCTTTCAAGAGCTATTTTATAAGTTTTGAACATCAAGTGAAATTATTTTTAATATTCTCTATGTAAAGTAAAGTGCCTATAGGCTATGCAGGTTATAGATTTAGTATTAGACATTTACATACTTTCATTTCATTGCTGCAGTCATCATCAATGAGGAACCTCATTGTTTTTCATTTTGGAATAGTACAACCTTTGACATTTTGCAAGAGTTAGCTAAAAAACTAGACCAAAACATGACAACCCTGCAACCTGATAGGGGGAAGACTATAACTGATTTGACTTGACATTTAAATGATGATTAATCTATAACAAAAAGAGAGATAAAGTAGTATGATCATTGATTTGTGTATAGGTACCACAAATGTTTTTTTTTGGGGGACCTTGGGACAAACTTGGGCCATATGAGGACTTCAAAATCTCTGGGAAAAATTCGATCAATGTTTTATCTGAGGGCAATAGAGTCAAACCTATCACCTAACATCTAAACATACAATGAACTTAAAATGATACAATAAAGTTATTTACAATTTGGACCGATTTGGTGTAGACTGCTCATTCTTTTTGCAGGTTTCATATGTAAAATTTTGACTAACTTGGTCATCAAAGTTAGCTTCTGAAGTTTTCTTGGCATGGAGATGGTAAATGCTATAACCATTTATAACGTCACCTTACATAGGCACGACTAGTCAAAATGGTTGGAATTGCTTATTTTGATTAATGAAGAATCCTTTGGTTTATTTTATTGTGGTTTACTTTATTTTAGGGCGTATTGACAAGACTCCAAGCTTAAAGTTCAAAACAGAAAGAAACCTGTTCACGCATGTATGTAGGGCAGATTATAGAGTCGATGGCGGTCACTCTTAACTTATTGCATCCCTGATTTATAGCGAAAATGCACTAAATTTAGAGTTTTTAACGTAGGAGTTGTTAGCGCGATTTATGGCAATTTTTTCATGATTTTAATGCGAAAAAAAAATCACGATTTTCAATGATTTTTTGCTAGTCAACGGTCTGCAAAAAATCCCAAAAAAATGAGGGAAAAAATTGGCAAGCTTGAGGATTTTTTACAAATCGCAAAAATCACGATTTTTTCAGGATTTTTGCTTCTATGGTTTAAACAACATAATATAAATATTAAATATAAATATAAAATTATAAACAATTAACTTTTTTAAATCTATAAAAATTGAAACACCAAAAAAATAGTAGAGTTGCACTGGAAGAAGACCCTAGAAAAATGGGTCGTTGAAGTAGTAAAACATTTCATTTGTCTTCGTCATTTGATGGAGGTTTTGTTTATACAAAACAAAAAGAAAATTGTATGATTGAAGTTTTTTAAGATTAAGTTTAGGAAGATTCATGTCAGATATTTTGAAAATCAAATCACAAAGTATCCGGCATGGCTGGAAAATAAAGATTTTTTGGGCACGTGTGGGTACGGTATCCAACGTGTATCTGCAGTGTATCGTACTTGTATCCGTATCAGATACAGTGATACACACACCCAGGGAGGGGCAGGGGCGTATCCGGCTACTTTGGCTAATATTTGTTGCTCAGTCTAGGACGCAATTTTTTTTTTCGGTTTTAAAAAAATCACAAGAGGAGGGTTAATGATGTCTTTTTGCTGCTACATTGTCAATGAATTGCGATTTAATCACACAAATTGTGATTACCTGCAATTGGGATTTGTTTGGCCATTTTTAGTGGTTTTTGCAATTTTTGGGTTGATTTTCACTTTTTTTAAACAATTTGTCATTGATGTATTTTTTAGGATTTTCATAATTTTTAATCATTCCTCATTTATAATTTAAATGAATTTCATTATGGATGGTTTTAGAAAGATTTGCTGAAATGTTCCCTTACCGGGCTGGCTCTAAAGTTGTTGGCTGTTAGGGATTTGAAACTCTACTCTCAATTCTGTAACAATACCTGCATCACCACGTGTAAACATTTCCACAATCCTGTATGTTAGCCTTAATATCTAGCATCCAAAATCAGACATAATAATAACTACAGATTAGAAAAAAACACAAGAAGAGTTATTCAGCCCATCAGGAGAGGGGAACCCTTAAAGGGCCTACGGTCTACCACCTCCCAATGCCCAACCCTTATCTTGGGCTTGTGGGGCAGAATGCCCAACCCTTGCTTTGGGCTTGTGGGGAGAACCTGGGTGAGGTTTTTAGACAAACCACTTAAGGCATGGCTCACCTCTCCTGGTAGGGTTACAATCAGATTTGCAGACAGTTCTATACAATGCATTCATCATTGATCTACTTGCATTTCCACTAATTATAAAGGAGCCTAACATGATATATGTAATACAGCATGGTGATATATCAGAATACAGAACAAGATTCAAGTCTAGAGATCCTTCAGATTAATAAATTTCAACAGATTCAAAATAGTTCAGTTCAATATATGCATAAAGTGTCATTAGCATGAAGGAATAACAGAATGCAGCACTAGGATCAAGCAATATCCATATCTATACTTTCAGACTTCAATCAATCATAAATGCAGATCAAGCACCATTAGAACCAGTCAGAAAAAGGCCAATAGTAATGATCTAGATCCGTTCTGGGACTACACAGTCTGTCCAAGACTAATGTCCAGTATCAATGCCAAGAATACTAATTTCCTGATTCTGATCAAGAAAGATTGGTTTTCAGATCACGTCCAAAAGCACATATGTATTTTAATGCATACAAACTGGATATTACTTCAATAAAGCATAATTCGACTGGAGCCAACATACGGGTTTAAGCAACATCATTACGTCTGAATACAAAAACTAAATATTAGGAAGGTGAGCCACAATGTTTCTCCTAGTGGTCTTTTGATTTCTTATTTATTCTCCTTATTATATGTTTATGTCCCTTCCACAGGAGACGCACCACTTGAATCAGGTTGACCATTCAAATGGTCACGACTCTTAGTTTAGGCTTAATTATTATCTGCTAAGTAGAATCGCTGCTTGACATACTATCGCAGCCATGAGATAATAGAATTTGTTTCACCAAGTCACTGCGTTAATCTTCTCCTCGGGGTTATTGGGACACACACTTATTTGGACGGTGGTCATGCTGACATGGAGTTCATAACCGCAGATTATCTCTTTGTTGACCATCATGAGCCCCGTTGGCTCTCTTGCTTCAACTCACACGATGGAGTCTATATTGAAGTTGCGATAAAGGATTGATGACAATCTCATATGCTAAAGTTAGTAAACTCAATAACATATTCCTTTTATATGATGCCACTGCTTCTTATTGGGATGCCCGATATCAAGATAACAATCACCTCAAATGATATCGTCTTCAAGGGATCTTAGACGTCCTCATAGCAAATATCATTGGTTACCGAATCTCCAGAACATGTGATAATACAGTGCCCAAGAGATTCAAAGTACATTATATGAGCCGCTTAAAATATTATTAGTTGTGTACAAGTTTGTAAAGTATGATAGCATTGTATGTAATAGCAAAAAATTGTGAAGGAATGTCCTGAACAAAATTATAAAGGAAATTACATAAGAAACTCAAGAATTGTGAGGAAGATCTGTTGGCTTACAATTCCCCCATGTAGATATGAACAATGGCGAATTTTCTCATTAAAATGCGAAGAAGGAGAAAGATTGTTTAGAATGAATGGTATGATGTTCTCATATTTGGAGCATTGAGATGGATTTTCAATTGGAGCCCTATGCATTGTTTTCATGACCCCAAAGAATGCATAAATGTGCCCATTGGGATCTTGCAATGACATCTATTGTTGGATTCAGAGTAGCCGTTGGCATCAAGGTTGTTGTATAAGCTGTAGAGTGGAGCAAGTGAGAACATGTAATGAGCCTAGCCTAACTGTGATGAGCCTAGCCTAAGCTGACTCAAAAAGGCTGATCACGAATAGATATGCCTGAAACAAATGCAGCAGCCTTGATGCTGTTGAAGACTTCCCAGTATTTGATGAATTTGTGCCCTCTATGAATGCCGCCCCTGCATCTGATATACTTCCTTAAAATCTGATGAATGTCATTGTGAATCAGCTTGCAATCCACTCCAACAACATCGTCTCAACCCCAAAGTCTTGGCAAATATTTTATTTGAATTTATATCTGCTCCTTTGAAGAAATTGCATGAGAGTTGCACCCAGCTGCAAGGTAAATGACAATTTTATCTCCAACAGATAATATGGAAAAAGCTACCATAAATCGTCCCCTCAAATCTAACTCCTCAAGGTCAAATGCGGGTACTGTAGCACGGGTACTGTTCATGCGTCACTGTAGCAGCCAACACAAAGCTTGAAATCTGATCATTAATGGCTGCCAATGATGAATCTTCGGGTCTGCACTTGATAGACCTTCAATAATCTTCAAACCTTAAATAAAATCTTCAAATTTAAGCGCAAGTATGGCTCTTGAATGAAGCCACTCTGATAGCACTCTTTAGCTGATCTCTCACAACCTCAGATTGCTGCACATCGAAGAGTTTTCGTTCTCCAATGGCTGGTAATCTGCAGAAACCCTTGTTTCTCACAAACTCCAAAGTTCTCAATAAAGACAAAGTTGAATAATCATATCATAATGAATTCTTTTTGCCCTTTGAAGGCTTATATAGCTTCCTTGAGAAAATCGACCCATTTTGGCTTTTAAAAAAACATTTAAATATTATAATCTTCATCTTGCATTTAATACCATCTCATTACCTTGGTTTATGTGCACATAATCATTTAATAACATTAAATGCACTTTTAATGTGTCATTGGCCCCTTTCGAATATAAAGTTAATTTATAACTTCATATTATAATCCCTTTTAATATAAAGTCATTTTATAACTTTATATTATAAACCTTTTTAATTAAAATCATTAATGACACATTTAAATATTAATATCTCCATAAATATGCATCTGTTAGCCATGCCAACTGAAACCAAGGTCAATTTTGCCAAACTCTGAGTGATCAGACGCCTTGCCAAAGATAGTAACTCTTGATAGCTGACTTACTATAAATAGTAAGTACACACCACTGAGTCTAGAAACAACTACAAAGGTCCAATCAACGGTCGATACTGCAAATATGCTCTGTTCAGGTGCCCTGCTAAAATTGGAAACCCTGACTCCCAAAATAGTAACTTACTATAAATAGTAAGTGTGCCAAACTGAGTCAAATAACCTGTGCAAAGGCCAAAACCTGAATCCAGCTGAGGAGTAATGTCTCTAATTACCGGGTAACTGCCACAGAAGACCCTCTACCCATAACTGTTAGCCTACGAGGGTCGAATGATAGGCTAATCCTTACGAACTATGATGCTCACAAAATGGGGACATTACAGAACAACCATTGTAGCTGTGTTGAAGGTGTCCTTTAGTGTTCTTGATGGCCATTTTTAGTGGACGGCAGGGGACAGCGATATACAGTATATACAGTGTATATATATATATATATGTGAATTTTTCAAAATTTATTAATATATTATAGAGAGAGGGGGAAAGAGAGAGATTTGTCAATAACTGATAACAACAATATCAATATAAATATATCACGAGAGCAGTAATATAACAGCATAATAAATGTCAATAAAGCATCATAACAGCAGTCTCAAACATCAATAAAACCATGGTCTATCAATATCCAAATGTCTCAAACATGTATCTAGAAGTCTCAAAGTTCAAACATGAAAATACTAAATACAACAGTTATGAAATTAAGCCTCATTCGGGCTATGAATATCCAAAGACTCATGCCAATCTCTTCTCCAACAAGCAAACTCTCACAACAAGGAGCACAAACTGAGAAAATGAAAGAGCATAATGGTGGGTGAGTTTGTGTTTTGATTTTGTTTTATGCTCTTTTGGCATTTTAGGGTTCAAATTAGGGTTGGACATCATTGTGGGCCCCCCACGCCCCTAAACAGCAGAAAAAAGAATTAAAAAAATATAGTTTTTTATTTATTTTTTGCTGCTGAAGCGTTCCAAGCCGCAGGGGATGGGGATGTTCTGGGCTGTTTCCTGTTGATTTGCCTGATTCAGGGATGGCAAGGGGACGTCCCCTTTGTGTCTCTCCAACCTGGGGACTGCTGGGGATGGGGACACCCCCTTTTGGGACGGGACACGTCTTTTTGTAACATAGCTTCAAAGAGAATCTTGGCTTGTAATCTTGCTGGTTTTAATTGATATAAGGAGGCAACACCCAAATATGTTAAAGTTTTCACCTCCAGTGGGTTTCCAACTCATTTCCCCAAGGTTTTTTAAATAGGACAATAGGCTATTTAATAATTTATGTTATCGAATGTTGATGTATCTGTCGGGGATTTTGTGGATGGCACTAGTAGCTTTATGTTAGTGATATATGGGTAATTTCTCCATGTTGATATCTAACAGTTTGTTTTCTCAAGGGTGGTGGCCATAGTGTTGATAATAGAAGAAATACTCTCTTGCAAAGAATTACATAGAACCCTTGAAAGTGAATATTTTGGTTATGGGTGAGGAAGCGCTTTGTGGCCTGCATTGGTCCTTGAAACTCTCATCTAATTGCTTGGAAGATATTTGTGAATACTACATGGGCCTGGTTAAATATATCATAGAACTTAAGACTCTGATGATAGATGGCAATTCGACAATAGCTATAGATTTGAGCTACTCTCAATTCTTCAATCAAATGAGCTCTCTCTCTCTTTTCAACTTGGGGAGTGAAGCAACATTAATGAAATAAGGCACAAGGAGGACCAAAGTTGAGGAAGGCACTAGCTAGTATGGAAGAGAAAGAAAGATGAGGTCAAGAACCTCATTTACAGTTTCAATGTCCCTCTTGGCATCTGTTGGGAAGTAAGGTGCCTCCATCATTTAGTAGAAATAGAGTCGTACATTGTTGAAACAATAAATGTTGCCCATACAAAATTGGTAGAAATCAAAGCATACTAGTTTTACATACCAACGTTATAGACCTCAGGTTGAATAATCAAACACTATAACCCCTAGAGAAAACTGAGGAATATCCTATCTAACCAACATCTCCAAACAAAAAGAAGAGGCCATGCTAGCAAACATTATAATCTTGAAATAGATATGAATATATATTCGTCCATGACATTGAATGCACATTTGTCACTGGCCATGGAAAACTGAGTCAAAGAACTGAAATATGAATATTTGACTTATGTGTTATAAATGTTCATGAAAATAACTATTTGAAAATGCCCTTTTTTTGTTTTTAATTCTTGTAAATATATTTTTAATTTGTTCCTTATACTGTTCCAGAGGGAGGTGTAATGGGGGTCCAAGCAACATTTTCTGACCTGGGTTTAGGAAATTACTAGGTTGATCAAACCATTTCCTACATAGCCCTATGAGAGAAAAACATGCATGCAAGCTTACACAATAACAATAATGCAAAGATCAAAGACATATCACAAGATTACATAGCCCTTTTTTTCCATGACATTGAATGCACATTTGTCACTGGCCATGGAAAACTGAGTCAAAGTAAATACTTATGTGTTATAAATGTTCATGAAAATAACCATTTGAAAATGCCCTTTTTTTGTTTTTAATTCTTGCAAATATATTTTAATTTGTTCCTTATACTGAAAAACCCCTGCCTCCAAAACCACATAGCCACACTCTGTATTACTATCATCTAGTAAAAGTAAAACCCTCATGAGGAAAAACCCCTGCCTCCAAAACCACCCACACTCTGTATTACTATCATTCAACAATGCAAATATTACAATGAATACTTTTGAAAACATCAAGCTCTTTCAATGTATCCTCCATGTGTACCATGCAATCACACATCCTAGTCCATGCTTCACATATGCACTCTTCAAGAGAGCCCAATGCGAATGACAGCCAATCTCAACTGCTAAATTTGTGCTTGCTTTTATGAATTTAAACTCATACAAAACCACTAAGTGGTATTGGCTAAACCATTAGAGCACCAAACCATTGACCTCAGCATTTACTTTTTGGTACTAAGTTTTCCTAATATTAAATTTTTTTCCAATGCACAACCCACACATAAAATATCTAACCAATGTCCCATACAACTTTACATAAATATCTAACCCATCTCCAAAGATGCATCACACATAAATATTTATTTTCTTGTGCAAGGTGTACATCACCCTTTTTCTTAACACTGAGGACAGGATGAAACAATATCATTCCTCCACTCCCCTTCCGTTGCAAAGAAGGAAGTAAAACAGGATTCCTGCGTATCTGGGAAACAATGTCTAGGAGGGCTTAACGACCCTTCAAAATCTCAACAATCTTAAACATCTAACCTATCAAACATATTGCCTAGCTTGAGCTTCAATTACAGGACAGATTCTTTATTCAATTGTTTTTTGTGTGATTTACTAGCAGTTCTATAGCAATATGATTCCTAGTCCCCGGATTGTAGAATCACATAAAAGTCGAAATTCAAAAGGGATTATGTAGATATGTTCCCAAGAAAACTAAGCTAAAATGTATTTCAGCTTCTTTTAGTTCAATTAATATTTTTAAATAGCCTTCCTCAAGCCTTACCCAAGTTCATGTCCCTTTGTTCCTGAGTATTGAAGATTATTTCCTAGCTAAAATTACAATTACAGAACAAAGATCTTATACAGTTGTTTGTAACATTATTTGCCTTCAGTTCTGTTGAATTGTAAAATCACACAGGTGTTGAAATTTTAACAGGAATTATGGAGAGGAGTTCTGAAGAAAAATAAACTAAAATTAATTTAAGTTTCTTTTAGTTCAAATAATAACTTTTATATAATATTTAAATAGACATCTGGAATCTGTAGCCCTATCTTTTCCCAAATTGTGGTAAATTTTTTAATGTTGATAAAATCATGCCCTCAAACCTCAAAGAAACACTGGTGTTTCTGGAACAACTGTTAACATGGAGGACACCTCTGCAGATTGTGCGAACAATCCCTGTTACCATGCTAAAACATGAAATGATATTGTAACAAAAGTCTTAACTGTCTTAGTGAGGCGAGAAGAAATACCAGCAAAATGGGGATGTGATTTATATCATGAATATAAATAAACTAACATAATGTGAAGACTTCACTAATATAATGTTAACATGAAGATAAACCATAAGTCTTTACATTAAAGGAAAATTGGACAGAATTAAGTACAGTTTAATATGAGTGACCATGGACATCAAATTGATTAATTAATCATTTTTTCTAGTGGTAGTTAAAGTGCAACAAATGTTGCTGCTTTAATTCTCCTTTTTTTTTCTCTGTATAGCAGGCCTATAAGAATGTAATAGATCAAATATATTGTGTTTTTATGCAAGTGTTCGTTTGCATGTTATAATCACTATTGAGAAGAAGTATGCTATGTTTTTTTTTCTTTAGTGCTGTTTCTGCATGTCTGCTCTACCGACCAGATATTCAGCTAAATACAGCAGCTCTAAGCTGAGTGCTTTTAAGTCTTGTTATATTTCTTGTCGCTATTCTTGGGCTTGATTTAAGAAAACAAATATAAACTGTTCTCTTATCTGATCACGTGTAGATTGATGAGCGAATCATTAAAGCGGTGACTCTGGAACATGGTGAAGATATTGATTCAGCATTGGAATTTATCCTCAATGAAGTTGTTCCAAAACAAAATTTGCAAATAGTTACTGAAAAGTTTGATAAAAAATGTGTAAACATTGACCAACTGCCAACTGATACTGGCATGAGGGTAGATTCAAAGCAACAGTCCCGTGATGATGATACTTCAGAACATTTTGATGAAATCATACTCCCAGGTCGGTTATAATTTTCTTTACAATGTGATAGATGTTCTAAGTTCTCACTATATGATTTCATTGTTTCTGTGCTTAATATTTTTCTGATAAATTTGAGTGTTCAACAAACATCTTACACAGGATGGCATTGTCATTCTTGTTCCCCGGTTTCATTAGCATCAACTTTTAGTCAATCAAATGTAGACACAGTCGCTTGTTTTGATTTCTGAATGTGTCTTTTGCAGGTAAAGTTCCAGTTGAGTTTGATGGGGTTTCTGCTGGATCTACTTTGTCGGTCAATCTGTTGACTGAGGAGAAAGCATATAATGATGTAAAAGTGAGGGACCTTGAGCAACTTTACAGGGAGAACTGCAATGGAGAATTGAGTTTGTCCGGTGAACATAACATAAGGCATGTCACAGGTGAGATTGAGAATATGGGATCCAGTTTTCAGGAGACTGGTATGCAATCCAGCAAGAAAAATTCAAGCAATATTGAGGATTCCACTGTTGGTGTTGATTGCTTTAATGAAGAAAGTGATACTGATGAAATAAATTCAGAGGAGATAAGCTCTGGATTAAGCTTGATAACTGGTATGCAAGTGAGCAAGAATATTTCAGGTGATATTGAGGATGGTAATTTTAGTTTCAAAGAAATAACTGATGAGGTATACTCAAAAGGGATGAGTTCTGGATTAAGCTTAAACTTGATAATTGGTACCGACTTTAGCAAAAAGAATTCAGGTGATATTGAGGATTCCAATTCTGGTAATTTTAGCTTCAAAGAAGAAACTAATGAGATAAACTCAAAAGCACTAAGTTCTGGATTAAGCTTAAGCCTGATAACTGGTACACAATTCAGCAAGAAGAACTTGGGTGATACTGAGGATTCCAATTCTGGTAATAATAACTTCAAAGAAGAAACTAATGAGATGAACTTGAAAGGGATAAGCTCTGGATTAAGCTTGACAACTGGTATGCATTTCAGCAAGAAGAATTCCAGTGATATTGGGGATTCCAGTTCTGATAATTTTAGCTTCAAAGAAGAAACTGATGAGATAAGCTCAAAAGGGCTAAGGTCTGGATTTAGCTTGATGTGTGATTCAGAAACTTTTACAGGCCAACTTGCTTGTAGAGGCATTGTAAATACTGCAAGTTCTGAAGGAGAAAATCAAAGCATGCGAGAAACATTAGTAGGGGGAATTAGTTTCTTACCAGCATACAATGAAACAATCAACTGTCTTGATGCAAAGCCAACCATACCTTTTGTTGATTGTGACTCCTTAGAAAAAGAATTTATGGACAATTTTCATATTTCTCAGTCAGTTGGAGATAATATTGATTATTTGAGTGTCTGTAACAAAGAGAATTCCATATACATGGAATTGGATACTAGAGATTCATTTAGCAGTGCCCAAAGTAGTGTACTTTCTTGTAATTCCAGCTCCTGTCAGATTGTTGACACTGATTCCTTGGAGGGTGTTGTCTCTGAAGCAAGGAAAAACAAGGTATGCTATCTTACCCTTACAAGCACATCAACATAGATTTTATGTTTGGATTCTGTACTGTGTGCTCTTTACAAATCTCACGGCAAAAAGTTATCATAAATGTTTGATATACTCTAGCTATATGAGTAAAATAGGTACAAATTTGTTCCTGAGATGACAAGAAATTATGACCAATGTTCTAAAGCTTGTTGAACTTACCTGTGAAAATGGTTTCTAGAATTTTCCTTTTCTTGATGCTGATACCTCTCATATAAGACCTCTAGTTGATGGCAGATGGACAAAACATAGTGGTGTCAATGGAACAACTGAGCTTGTTTCAGTTATCAGCTATACTTTTTATATTAAAATAATAGAAGTTATGATGAATGCATCTGATCAACGATGCATGGTACAGGAAGCATTAATGGAAGGTATGGAGTTAATTCGCTCCCTGCGGACAAAGATGCTTCTCGAAGAGGCAGCAGCTTGTCATGCCAAGGAAGAGGCAGCAAAAGGAGGCATGGAAGTTTTTGCCAAGGTGGAGGAGTTGAGAAAAACATTAGCAAGGGCAAAAGAAACCAATGATATGGTGATAAAATCATTTCAAGCTTTTAATCTTCTTTCTTCAATTCAGTTTAAGAAGGTACTCTAATTAAATTAGGTTGATACTTGTGTAATAGCAGCATTCAGGAGAGGTATATGGTGAGAGAGCAATTCTAGCTACAGAGGCACGAGAACTTCGATCACGTATAGTGCAATTGACAGCTGAAAAAGATTCAGCACTTTGTATGATTGACGAGGTAGGAGGAATAAATTTTTGTTTTGTTAAGTACTTAATTTTTGAGATCTTAGAATCTATATTGTATCTGGAAATATTAGCCAACAGGGAGAGCAATTTTAAATTTCTGCTTTGTGAAAAAAGGGTTTTAAAGATCCACAGTTGACACATTTATGGTAGCTTATTGCAAAACTAGACACCATTTCATTGCTATCTTGGACAAGGGTTATTTTGACTACATGTGCTTCCACAAGAACAAATTGGTCTTTAGTTGTGATATTGCTATCAGGATTCAACTGTGTAGTTTTATGAGTCAAACTCATTGACACATGTTTCATGAGTAGTTTTTCACAAGAACTGATCTCTCATGATAGTGAATGGTCCACCCAGCACTCATTGCATCTAGGTGATGCTCACAGAAGTGAAACACTGAGCCTTCCCGGGAGGTCGCCCGTCCTAGTACTACTCCAGCTCAAGCATGCTTAACCACAGAGTTTTTCTCCAAGGTTAAGCCCGCTTAGCTTGCAACCCCATTTGCAAAACCTTCAGCAAGTGTTGTGCCTTATGAACCATTCATTATAGAGCCCCTTTAGCTCATCAATTGATAAGTAGGAGGTATTTTCCACAGCATGCCAAGTTGTGATATTCCTATCAGGATTCAACCATGTAGTTTTACGAGTCAAACTCATTGACCCATGTTTCATGAGTAGTGGTTCACAAGAACCATTCACTAGCTAGGGAAGACAATATTAGAAGCTAAATGGCCTCCTACAAGCATGGGTGGTTGCTATGTACTTGTGTCATGTATAAAGCAACTACAGGCCACCACTTGCTTATCCAATTCACCGCACCACTAAATAGGCTAAACATAATCATTGGTATATCTTCTACTATCAACATTCCTTGCCCAATTTCAATCTACATAACCTTGAATATCCATTGAGTCTTGGTCCTTTGAAATATCGCCACAATAACACATGGAGTACTTGAAAGTACCTCCCAAATACTCGAAGATCCTCTTCACTACAGCTCAATGTGTTAGTTTTAGGATCAGATTTAACAGAAAGCAGAAAATGTAACACAGTGAACAATGAACACAATGTTTACCCTGGGAAAACCCTCCTACTCGAGGGAGAAAAACCCAGCAAAATATATCTCCAATATATTGAATGAATAAGAGCAGAAATCTGCTTACAAGTCTGGCCTTACTCAAAGGCTGAATTATTACAATGAATAATAGCATCACTCCTTGATGCAAACATACAAATGAATATGATCCTCCTTGAAATTGATCTGCTGCTACCAAATGAAGATCTGCTGCTAAGGTGCGAACTTGAAGTTTTGGAATTGATGATTAAATGACAAGTCTTCTCCTTGCTTATATACAAAACAAGGTGTCTCTTCATATAGGTCGGCCTCCTTTAAGAAATAAAAATATAAAACATAATTTGTAATTAAGGTCGACTTGCCCTATTAATTATTTATTATTTTTACTTAGGAGAAAATATCTCCCTAAGCTACAAACATTAACACAATGCTCATATCCAGGATTAGCTATGCAACTACACAAGAGTCACACTACGTGGACAGTGTTTGGTTTGATGTAGAACATAGCATACATAAGGGTCCCAAGTGCATTAGCATAGGGCATTGAACTCATCTCCTCCAACTTTGTGGGTATCTTAGGACATTGCTCAACTAAAAGCTTTGTTTACACATAAATAGGAACATTCACTAGTTTGTTGTTGGCCATACCAAAATGTTGCAAAATAAACACAACATACTTCCTTTGACCAATCCAAAGTTTGTTTTTAGTCCTATCCCATCTAATCTCCATCTTGAGGATGAACTTAGTAACTCTCAAGTCTTTCATTTCAAATTGTAAAGAAAGCCCATGTTTCAAGTCTCTAATCATTTCCTTACCATTACCAAATAACAATTTATCATTGACATATAAAGTGATAATAAAATGATCACCACTTTGTATATGATAAACATATCATGATCAGATTTAGATTTGAAAAACCCCAACTCCAAAACTACCTTCTCCATCAACATCTTGTTCATGCATTTTGCAACTCTATCCTATTGAGGGGTGCAAGGAGTTGTCTTGTGTCTTTCATTGCTGTTCTCCTTACATAATTTCTTTAACTTTTGTTGAACAAAATTCCATTGTTATTAGTGCTCAACACCTTGATATTTCTGTTAGTTTGATTATCCAAGGGAGCCTTAATTCCCTAAGTCAACCAAAGACTTTGGATTTGCTCTTGAGAAAATAAACCCATGTCCCCTTGGAATAATCATCAATAAATGATACATAATACATAGATTTTGATAAAAAAGGAACATGTATAGGACCAACTACATAAAAATGAATAAGATATAGAGTCTTAGAAGACTTATGAGAACTCAAGTAAAACTAAACATGATTTTGTTTTCCAAAAATTCAACACTTGCAAAAGTCAAACTCAAGAGAACAATCAACAAGCCCTGCTATACATTTTTTATTTTTAAGGTCCATAGACTTTTATCACCATTATGATGCATGCACTAGTGCCATAACATTGTCTTTTTGAAGGGTAACTTGCTACCTAAGGTAAGAGCATGTTTAAGTACCCAAAATGCACAACAATTAGAACTATATACAATGGACCTTTTATTGTAGGTGCTGATAACAAAGATGTAGACTATGTCAAGCTAGATGCAATGGATCTTTTTGCTGTAGATGTCGATGACAAAGATGTAGACTATGCATATCTCTTCACCACATGTACAGAATATCTATTCCATTGCATATAAGTTATAGCATCAAGCTAGAAGAAAGTATAAACTTGAACCCTCTTTACGACTCTTTGCAAGCACTATAGCTCCTCAAGCCATCTTACAACCTCCATTGTTGAAGACACTTGGATGCCTGCATCACTCATTTTATTTACAAATAACAATTCCATGCCAAACTTCTTTGATCCTCCCATTAGAGAATAGGGTCTTGACTCTCCCACGATCAGCAATGTTGAGATATGAATTGTTGTCAAGATATACCTTAACACCATCATATTTCTCATAATTTGAAAATCACTCCCAATGGGGAGGCATGTGGAAAGAAGCTCTCAAGTCCATCATCTATGCATCCTGAAATGCATGTGTTGCCAAGGTTGCAGCAAGTGCATCTCTTGCAACCTCTTGAAAAAATTTAGATATGAAATCATTATTAGATTTGACCTTTTTCTTCTTGCAATCTTTTTTGAAATGGCTTGTCTTGTCATAGTTCTAACATTTGGCCTTGGACTTTCCAAGAGACTTAGATCTGCTATGAATTTTAAATCCACTCTTGTCCATTGTTTTGTCCTTCTTGCCCTTTTCTTTTGACCATCCATGAACAATCAAGCTTTCCTTGGTGCATTTGGTAGACTTTCGTCTCATATCCTAAGACAAAAGAGCAACCATGATCTCACCAAGTACAAGTTTTGTATCAGTGCTTCCAATAGCCATTACCAGCTTGTCACACAAGTCTGATAGAGCACATAAAAGGGTCATGCATCAATCTTTTTCTTCTATCTTCACACCTGTGACTGTAGCTGGTTCATGATCTTGTTGAATGCATTTGGGGGCTCAGTAAAAGAATCAGTATTACCTATTCTCAAAATATACGATTTTTATAGAAAAAGCTTGTTAGCCAGGTATTTAGCTTGGTGCAGGTTTCCCAACTCTTCAAGAGGTTTTTTCAGATAGACTCTTACATTTAGCAACATTGAATCAACCAAGCATAGCTTGATGAGACTTTTTTTTTTTTCTGTTCAACACTAGCCAATCTTTCAATGACATTGCAGTAGGTTTGTTTCTAAAGTTATTGTCACTCATAGATCACGATCTGTGAATAAATCCGCCATCCTAAGCTTCCACATCTCAAAACTAGTGCCATTGAATCTTTCCATCTCCAATTTGAAGGTACTTGCCATTTTCTTTGAAACAAAGGTCTCCTTTGCACATGTTCCCACTCAAACCAAGATTAGTCCAAAAGACCTTGTTCCTCTCACTTAGGACTTGATTTGATCAAGCATTAATACCAAATGAAAGGGAGCTAAGATTGTTTAAATACTTCCTACACTGGTCTATGGGAGGAGATTACAATCAAAATAAAAGAATAAGACACACAAAACTACCACAATGCAATTCTATAACTTGGGCAAACCTTTTTGGGAAAAAACTGTCTCCAAAGCACAAATTGATTGTATTGCCAATAACAATATCAGTTATATTAATATACAATGTTCAAGCTCAAGCCATTACTAGAGAAATCACCAACATATAGATATAGAGTAATTCCAATAGCATAATTGTAATTGCAAGCTCACCATGAAACCTCAATCTCTAGCATCCAATAAATAGATAAAGAAATTCATTAAGCCATGAGTGGTAAACCACAGATCATGGGCCAATACCATGACCTAAAAATGATGCCAAAATCAAGGGTCCAAATTCTAATGCCCGTCTTGGTTTTGGTCTTCCAGGAAAAATAGAATATTCTCTTGCACTTGTCATACCTTGTCATATGTAATTTCCCAAGTTGGGCACTTCATTTTGGAACAATTATCTACATTCAAAGATGCTTTATGATGCATCATAACATGTCATAACTTGGTTAATAAGTCAAGGCAATGATTTAACTCCCCTCTTACATGCTCTTACATGCTCGTACATGGATTATAGAATCTTAATAATACCTTCAAATCTTACAATGTCATAAGATGCTCTTATACATCTGTATGACATTAAATACTCTTCAAATTTTTGCACATGTCATAACAAAGTATACAAATGGGAATAATGGCCAAGTCTTAGTGGAATACCCTTTTCCACAAGGGCTCAAATATAATTAAGAAATAATACATAAATTTGAACATTATGATGCAAGGTTTATGACACCTTTCTAACAAAATTCATCAAAACAAATTTCAGTATTTTTATTAAGCCAATTCTAGTTCCATCCCATTGAAATACATTATAAAATAACTGAGAATATACTTAAAAGGATTCAATTGAACAATGCTCCCGAATTGCATTACTCAATGGAAAAGGAATTCTGGTAACACAACAGAACAGCAAACTACACGATGAAAGGCACCGATTTAAATGGAGAAAATATTCACCAGTATCAAAATCCCACAACAGGAAAATTACTTGCTTCTCTCTTGCTCCTAAATCACACTGTAGAATGGCTAACTTGAATTTGAAACCTTGGACTCCTGCTCTGTAATATAACCTTTGTTTTTCACTACTCAAATTTGCTTTGAAGTTGCTGCCAGAACTCCTTGTAAATAAATTTGCAAGCATATGTTCTGCTTTACCCAAATCTGCATGGGAGTTACTAAAAGAACTCCTTGCCAGTAATTTGCAAGTGCATACATATATATGAAGAATTCTTGGTCGGACGGTGGACACTTGGTCTTCCCAAACTTCTGTATCTTCCTTCCTGCCAGCTCTTCTTCTAATTCTTGGACTACAAGCCCACTTTTATTGATGGCACTATTGGAAAACAGGTAACTACTCTGGAAATTTGACGATGCCTTCTGGGGTTTTGATAAGATTTGTTAAACAGGTAACTACACTGCAATGATGAATGCTCACTAATACACAGCAGTAATTATCACAAGTTAACACTAAGACTTGAGATGTATTAATGAAATACACTGGTTTCGCAGACAATAGTGAATGATAATAGAGGACGGTATAATACTCAGATTGATATCAGATTCACAAACAGCAATACCGATCACAATACTCAATAGATCTGATGGAATGTATTGGTTATGCACATTAACAGAAATTGGGCCACTCGTCACAAATTCACTTACAAATCCTCAGCAAACATTGAAGTCTCTCGATTGAAAATCAGAGACGTATTACATGCTGGTCCGATAAGGTATAATCTCCCTGCTGCTTGTACAGGATCTCCGTCCATTATAATGAATAGGGCCTTTGATCGCTTGAAACACTTGATACCTCGGTAGACCTGCGGAAAGATCAATTCGTTATTAGCTTTTGATTTTGTGCCTTCGTAGCGCCTCGATTGGTGATCAACTCACAGAATCAGAAATGGTTGAGGGTGTGATTATGACAGCGTCGGAGATATGAGGATGACTACGATATCTCTTGCAATCGGGAGACAATCATCCACAAGCTCTCAAATCACAACTTAATTGGTCATTGAATTAATACATATATGGGCGGACCCATTGTTGGTAATTATTCGGTAATTTCGGTTCAGTGGAGACGTTGCGTGGCTAGTGATGTGCCTCGGAAAAGATGACTAGGCGATACCTTGTATTGGCCGGCACCCTTCCAGTGGTGCCACCCACGTATCCTCTTAGCTCCTTGCTAGTAATGTTGCGAGTGGATGGTAGAGAGTAGTTGTCGCTTCCAGCAAAGACCCTGTGAAATGTCGCATCAATAGCTGAAGACTTCACAAGCGGCGTGAGCTTGTGGCTCTGCCACAAAGCCAACTCTTCTCCTTCAATCCACGTCAGAAATCGACCCAACCTAATTCAAGGGAGAATAATTGACAAGTCAAACCAGTGCGCAAGCAAGTTTGGAAAACACGATTACAAGGGAGGGGTGACGACTTACCTTGTTGAGATCTATTGAGGTTTTCTTCTCATGCAGAATCGCAAGACTTAGTCCAATCGTGATTCCATGCTCTCAATAAAGAAATGAATCAAGATAAATATTTGAACAGTAGTGCCTCCCCAAATGGGTCGACCACAAGGAGTGTTTAAATTTAAATATTATTATTAATAATTTAAATTTATATTATTATTTTTATTTAATATTATAAATATTATTTTGAAAATATTAAATGCAGATGGAGGGTTTAAAAACATTGTTTCTCTCCAAGATTGAGATAGGTCTCAATCAGGGTCGAGGACATGACAGTCCTCCCTGCCCAGATGTTGCTTGTCCTCAAGCAACTTCGGTTTTGGGTGCTCGACAATCCTTGCTCCTCCTCCCGGTCTTTCCATCTTCTTGGCTGAAACTTCCTTAGGGATTCCTTTGGAGAGACCTTGAAGAATGACTTCTTTTCCATTAGATTTGAACTTCAGCTCCAAGGTTTGATAGCTTGTTGTGTACTCCCCAAGCGAATGTAACCATTGTACTCCTAGGACCACATCTAACTCACCTATGTCGACTATGTAGAAATTATCCTGTATCTTGTGTCCTCCTAGGGTCAACTCTATTTGTTGGATCCGATGAGTGCATGGAATGGTGTAACCATCTGCAACTTCCACATTGAATCCTTCAAAGCTTTCAACCCTTAGGCCCATCTTAACCACTAGCCTCTCATCAATGAAATTATGGGTGGCTCCATTGTCGATCAATACTGTTACCCTTTGTCCTCGTAAATCTCCTCTAATACGAAGAGAGTGATACTTTGGTGCTCCTGAAAGTGTTGCAAGAGTGCCCCCTAGATATCCTTCTTCCCACGTCACATCATGCTCATCCTCCTTAGTAACGCCCTTGGGTTCACCTTCTCCTTCTCCGTCATTGAAGACTACCTCAATATAGTAGACGTGCCATTTTCCCAAACACCTGTGACCTTTTGTCCAAGGCTTCATACAAGTGAAGCATAACCCTTTCCTTTGGAGCTCGTTCTTAGATACGCCCATCTTGCTAGACCTTGGTGGTAAGGTTGTTGGTTGAGGAGTAATTTCGTGAGGGAGCTTTTTGGTCACAATGGGAGTTTGATCCACCCTTGGTTGATGAGTCTTCCAAATTCAAAGCTTTTCTAATGGCATCTTGTAGTGAGCTAGGATCCAATGCCTTCACCAAACCTCTGAGGGGCTCAGATAGGCCTTCGACAAAGAGGACTATGAATCTTCTTTCCGTCACATCTGGGACCATCATTGCCAATCTCTCAAACCTGACAACATAATGCTCCACCTTACCCTCTTGCTTCAGCTGTGCTAATTCCCGAAAATGAATTTTTGGATCCTTACTATCAAATCTCTTTATCAACCTCTGACTGAATTCTTCCAATGTTTTGATGGAATTGTGGCCTTGTATTACCATACCATGATACCACCATTCATGGGCCAACCCTTCAAGTTGTAGGGTTGCAAACTTGATGGCTTCTCCTTCATACATGGGGTTTAGGGAGAAATATGTATCTAATTTCTGCAACCAAGCCCTTGTTGATGAACTCTTGGATCCATCAAAAATTGGAATGGTAATCTTGTCCAACTGATGTTGGATGTCCTTCCTATCTTCATACCTTCCCCTATGCCCTTTTCTTGTTTTCATGTCGTGGAATTATGTGAAGGACATGTCTCTATGAATGGCTGGACTTAGAGCATGGTATTTGTTATGCAATCTGGCAATATCATCCTCTTCTTCAGGTGGTACTTCTGATAAATTTTTCGCCTCTTGGTCCAAGAATTTGGCTTTGAAAAACTTAGTAGAGGCCGTTGTCTTCATTACACCTGAGTTGTTGCTCTCAATACCATTTTGCACTATCTTACCAACACCTAGTTGCTGGTTCAATCCTCTCAACTGTTGGACCATTTCCACCATGGTTTCCTTCATACTCGATTGGAACTCCTTGGATTCTTTGACAAACTGTTGTCCGTCACCTTCTTTGTCGCCCATGGCTCTCTCCTTCTCTTTGAGATGATATCTCAGATCCCTGTAGCTCATGAAAAGGTACACAGGCTGGCAGGAGGCCAAGCTCCGATACCACTGTAATGTCCCCAACCCAGTTCACACATTGCAATGATGAATGCTAACTAATAAACAACAGTAATTATCACAAGTTAACACTCAAACTCGAGATGTATTAATTGTTAGTTTTAGGATCAGATATGAATAAGCAGATTTTAATTCAAATTCAAACAAATAGACACAGCATGTACCCTAGGAAAACCCTCCACTTGAGGGAGAAAAACCCAGCAACAATATATCACTTATATATTGAATATGAATCAACAATGTTCTTTACAAAGAGGCCGATTACAAGGCCAAACAATAGCACTAACTCAATGCAATATCTTGATGATAATATCGCTCTTCAAGAAGACAATAATTCGGCCCCTTGAGACTTCGATCTGCACTTGAATGAATTCACAATTCTCTTATGAAATTGCACTATGAAGGATGAATGTAAGAATGAATGTTAGAATGAACACTCAACAACACATACATATACAAATCGAATAGGAAGGCGTCATAAATCGTGTCCCTTCATAATATCAAGTCGGCCCAAGATATGAATGGATATAACTCTTCAAAGGTGGCGAATCATCAAGTCAGCTTCAAGCAATAATTATTAACAATAATTAAATGTTGTTAAGTGAAGCGCCTCTTCACTCAAGATCGATCCTATAAATTAAATAGCCGATGAGGCTATATTTAATTTATGATTTCATAATTGGCTGGAAGAAGAGACCTGACACTGCTCTATCATCAACACTCCCTCTCAGCTAGGGAGGAATACTTCCAGCTATCCAATGTCATGGATTCTCTCAACATGACATCCACAATGGCTTCACCCATATGTGGAAAGAGCTCATCACGGAGTCACTCAACACGATATCAACCATCATGGCTACTCCCATGTATGGCAAAGCATATGTGCACAAGTGCCCATCACGAAATCACTCAACGTGATGTCGACATCTCATCATGACGTCCACCATGGCTACTCCCAGAGGGTGGATAAAACACAAGTACAAGGAAATCATCACAGAGTCTCTCAACGTGATGTTGTCATGGAGTCACTCAACATGACATCCACCATGGCTACTCCGAGAGGGTGGAAACAAGGGCTTTCATCTCAAATTTCTCTCACGGAGAAAGATGCATTAAAGCAAATCACAAAAGATCATTGATGATGAGTCTCCCTCTCAGCTAGGGCTTCATTCTCCACAATTCCAAGCTTGTCTCGAAAGTACACAAACTTTACTCTAGAGAGAGGCTTGGTGAGAATATCGGCCATTTGCTCATCAGTGCTGATGTACTTCAACTGGATAGCTTTCCTCAATACCATATCTCTAATATAGTGGTATTTGATCTCAACATGTTTAGTTCTGTCATGAAACACTGGATTGACAGGAAGCTTCACATAGCTTTGATTATCACAATGAATGACAGTTGGCTCCAATGATTGTCCAAACAATCCTGCAAGGAGCTTCTGAAGCCACACTATTTCTCGAACTGCCCCACAAGCTGCAATATACTCGGCCTTTGCGGTGCTTAGTGCCACTGAAGACTGCTTCCTGCTACACTAGGAGATCATCGCCAACCCCAAACTAAAGCAACATCCAGAGGTGCTTTTCCGATCAACAACACACCCTGCCCAATCAGAATCAGAATAGCCATGCTGCTTTAAGTCCACACCGGAAGAGTATCTCAAGCCATACCCAACTGTGCCACGCAAGTATCTCAGGATATGCTTCACTGCAACTAGATGTATTTGCCTTGGTTCACACATGAACTGACTAAGTGCACTCACTGCATAGCAAATATCTGGTCTAGTATTGACTAGATACATCAACGATCCAATCAATTGCTTGTACATAGTAGGATCCACCATATCTGAATTAGCTGTAGCCTCTTTTAACTTTTGCAAATTTTTCTCCATTGTTGTAGACATGGATTTGCAATCCATCATAGCAAATCTCTTCAGGATGTCTATTGTATACTTCCCTTGACTCAGAATGAACTCATTAGGCCTTTGCCAAACTTCTAAACCAAGGAAGTAATGCAGGTATCCAAGATCCTTCATTTGAAATTCAGAAGCTAATTCCTTCTTGCATTTAATAATGAGGTGATCTTCTCCAGTAAGAAATAAATCATCAACATAAAGAACCAAGATCAATGCTTCGCCCTCAGTTACCTTGAAGTATAGGTTTGAATCAGCATCGTTCTTGGAGAAACCCAAGCTCATCAGGTATCTATCAATTCTCTCATACCAAGCGTGAGGAGCCTACTTAAGGCCATACAACGCCTTCTTCAATCTGCAAACATGAGACTCCTTCCCATGAACCTCAACGCCATTAGGTTGCTCAATGTATACCTCTTCTTCAATTACACCATTTAGAAATGCTGTCTTCACGTCCATCTGATGTAATTTCCATCCTTTAGCTGCTGCAATAGCAATGATAGTCCTGATGGATGTATAACGAGCAATTGGAGCAAACGTTTCTTCATAGTCTATTCCCTCTTTTTGAGCTAACCCCCTAGCCACAAATCTAGCCTTGTACTTCTCAATGCTTCCATCAGCCGCATGCTTGATCTTGAATAGCCACTTAGAAGATACAACATATTTCCCTTTTGGTCTAGGTACTATGTCCCAAACATTGTTCTTGAGGATAGATTGATATTCTCCAGCCATAGCATCTCTCCATACTTGCTGACTTGAAGCTTCCTCAACACTAGAAGGCTCAGATTCAATAATTTGGCTCATCAATGCAACATAGCTTGGAAACTTTTGCGGCCTTTTGCTTTCTTTGAATGTTCCTCTACGAGCTGCAAACATTTTTGCCTCTTGCATTGTTTGCCTAGCCCAAAGAGGTCTCTTTCGACCAATCACAATGTCTCTAGGCCCATCAGTTGGTTCCAAAGGCTCAACTGGATCATCATCTTCTTTAGGTTCAGTAGAATACCTCTGAATCTCAGGAGTATGGTCAACTTCCATGTCCTGAGGAGACTCATGGTCTTCATTATCTATCTCCATGTGAGAGCCTTTAGATCTCTTGAATGCAACATCCTCTTCAAATGTAACATCCATGCTGATCTCTATTAGTTTCTGATCTAAAATGTAAATCCTATAGGCTTTTGAAGACTCATTGTAGCCCACAAATATTCCCTTCTTGCGAGATGGTTCCAACTTTGTCCTTTATCTTTAGGCACATGAACATACACAGGACAACCAAAGATTCTCAAATGATTGACTTCAGGCTTCACACTTGTGAAAGCTTCTTAAGGAGTCATGTTCTCCAAAATACGATGAGGGCTTCGATTTTGAACATACACAGTTGTCCTAGATGCTTCAGCCCAAAGGAAGGTTTGCAGATCTTGATCATGGATCATGGCTGTAG
Source organism: Sequoia sempervirens (assembly GCA_007258455.2). Taxonomy (NCBI): domain Eukaryota; kingdom Viridiplantae; phylum Streptophyta; class Pinopsida; order Cupressales; family Cupressaceae; genus Sequoia; species Sequoia sempervirens. The sequence goes on from VDFB02341838.1 coordinate 51,374, forward strand.
CTGCTTCTACAATGGATCTATTCTTCCTTTTTGCTACACCGTTTTGTTGAGGATTGTAAGGGACACAAAACTCCCTCTTAATCCCTGCCTCAATACAAAAGTTATGAAAGCTTCCAGAGATGTATTCTCCTTCGTTGTCTGATCTCAGAACTTTGATCCTCTTCCTGGACAAGTTCTCTACTTGAGCTTTAAATTCCTTGAATCTCTCAAGTACTTCCTCAGATTCTTTAGTCTTTAAGAAATAAATCTAAGTCTTTCTAGAGTAGTCATCAATGAAAATTATATAATACCAAAAACCACTCAAAGAAGCAACAAACATTGGTCCACACAAATAATAATGAACAAGATCTAGAATACATTTAGATCTACTTTCACTACTATGAAAAGGACCTTTAGTATTCTTACCCAATGTGCATTCTCTGCAAGTAACTTCATGCTCCTGGCTGAGTTTAGGAAGGCTTGTGACCATCTTCTCCATGGTTGGAAGTGCTCTGAAGTGAAGGTGAGCGAGTCTTCTATGCCAAAGCTCACACAAACTTGATGAATCATGCAACAAAGCCTGTAGTGGACGAGAGGAAAGTCTGTAGAGACTCTCTTGTCGAACACCAATCACTCGGGCAGTCTTGATGCTAGAGTTCTTCGGCCATGCAAGGACTTTTCCTTCAGAGAATGCAACTTGATACCCCTTGTCCTCCAAAGCTGAAATTGGGACAAGGTTCCGCTTGATGCCTGGTACAAATAGTACATCAATCAACTGAAGAGAGATGCCGGAATCTAAGTGAAGAGATGAGGTTCCAACACCTTTCACGGAATAACATGCATCATCTCCAATTATGACTTGAATACTAGTGTCTCTCTCCACCAAATGTGAAAGATCTCTAAATCTAGTGATGTGATGAGAGGCACCACTATCAATTAACCAGGTGTTGCTATCCGTTGGAACATTGCTTGATAAGGCAGAATAGAATAGAAATCCACTTGAATCCTTTTGAGGAGAGATCTCACCCACATCAACAATAGAAGCATGTTGTTTCGGTCTAGTGGGGCAATCCGTTGCATAGTGACCAAACTTGTCACATCTGAAACACTGTATATGGGAGAGATCCTTCTTCTTCTTAGATTCAGGAGCACCATTTGATCTTCTATCTTTGTTCCTCTTGAAGTTGCCTTTCTTCCCTTCTCTTCCTTTCTTCTTCGAAGATTGAGCGGCAAGTACATGAATCTCTTCATTGGTAGAACTTTGCCCATTGTCTCTTGTTGCTAATCTTGATTCTTCTTGAATGCAATCTGCCCTCAAGTGATCAAACTTAGGTAGTTTTGATCTCCTACTGATGCCTTCGATAAATGGCTCACAAGATTGAGGAAGACCATTAAGCGCCAACATAACCAAATCCTTATCATCAACCATATGCCCAATGGTAGAAAGCTGATCTCTCAATTCGGTGATCTTCATGAAGAAGGAGATGACAGAATCTCCTTTTGCCATCTTGACATGATGAAGCTGTTGTCTCAATGCAAGAGTTTTGTTTGTATTATTGATCTCATACATTTCCTTAAAGGTCTTGAACATTTCTCTTGCTGTCTTCAACTTGGAGATAATCCCCAGAAGGTGGTCCTTCACAGAATCAACCAAAATCTTCTTCGCTTTAGTGCCATTCTTCTTCCATTGTGATTTCTCATTCTTATCGGAAGGTTCGGGAACTTCGTTCTCCACGAACTCAGCAATCTCATTTTCTTCCAATGCAAGCAATACTCTAAACTTCCAAGAGGTGAAGTTGGAAGCTCCTTCAAGTCTATCTTCAATCTTGAGCCCGTTCACCATTTTTTGAAGATAAGATAGATACAAGAAGATGAGAACAAGAGTGGAAGATAACGCTGCTCATGTAAATCTGATCACGATCTTGCTTAAACCCGCTCTGATACCATGTTAGTTTTAGGATCAGATATGAATAAGCAGATTTTAATTCAATTTCAAACAAATAGACATAGCATATATATCCTGGGAAAACCCTCCACTTGAGGGAGAAAAACCCAGCAACAATATATCACTTATATATTGAATATGAATCAACAATGTTCTTTACAAAGAGGCCGATTACAAGGCCAAACAATAGCACTAACTCAATGCAATATCTTGATGATAATATCGCTCTTCAAGAAGACAATAATTCGGCCCCTTGAGACTTTGATCTGCACTTGAATGAATTTGCACTTATCTTATGAAATCGCACTATGAAGGATGAATGTAAGAATGAATGTTAGAATGAACACTCAACAACACATATATAGACAAATCAAATAGGAAGGCGTCATAAATCGCGTCCCTTCATAATATCAAGTCGGCCCAAGATATGAATGGATATAACTCTTCAAAGGTGGCGAATCATCAAGTCGGCTTCAAGCAATAATTATTAACAATAATTAAATGTTGTTAAGTGAAGCGCCTCTTCACTCAAGATCGATCCTATAAATTAAATAGCCGATGAGGCTATATTTAATTTATGATTTCATAATTGGCTGGAAGAAGAGAACCGACGCTGCTCTATCATCAACATTAATGAAATACTTTTGATTTGTAGACAAGTGAATGATAATAGAAGGCAGTATTATACTCAAATTGATATCAGATTCACAAACAGCAATACTGATCACAATACTCAATAGATTTGATGGAATGTATTGGTTATGCACATTAACAGAAATTGGACCACTCGTCACAAATTCTCTTGCAAATCCTCAGCAAACATTGAAGTCTCTCGATTGAAAATCAGAGAGACGTATTACATACTGGTCCAATAAGATATAATCTACCTGCCACATGTACAGGATCTCTGTCTGTTATAATGAACAGGGCCTTTGATAACTTGAAACACTCGATACCTCTGTAGACTTGCAGAAACACCAATTTGTTATTAGCTTTTGATTTTGTGCTTCCGTAGCGCCTCAAATGGTAATCAATTCATAGAATCGGAAATGGTTGAGGGTGCAATTATGACAACGTTGGAGATAAGAGGATGACTACAATATCTCCTGCAACTGGGAGACAATCATCCATGGGCTCTCAGATAACAACTTAATTGGTCATCAAATTAATACATATATGGGCAGACCTGCTGATAGTAATTTTCCAAAGTAATCTCAGTTCAATGGAGATGCTGCATGGCTAGTGATGTGCCTGGAAAGATGACTGGGTGATCCCTTGCATTGGCCGACGCCCTTCCAATGGCACCACCCATGTATCCTCTTGGCTCCTTGCCAGTAATGCTGCGAGTGGATGGTAGAGAGTAGTTGTCGCTTCCAGCAAAGACCCTGTGAAATGTTGCATCAATAGCTGAAGACTTCACAAATAGCACAAGCCTGTGGCTATGCCACAAAGAAGCGCTTCTCCTTCATTCCGCCTCAGAAATCAACTTGACCTGATTCAAGGGAGAATAATTGACAAGTCAAACCGGTGCGCAAGCAAGTTTGAAAAACAAGACTACAGGGAGAGGTGACGTCCTACCCTGTTGAGATCTGCTGAGGTTTTAGTCCAATCGTGATTCCATGCCCTCAATAATGAAATGAACCAAGATAAATACCTGAACAGTAGTGACTTCCCAAATGGGTTGGTCACAAGGAGTGTTTAAATTTAAATATTACTATTTTTATTTAATATTATAAATATTTTATTATTTTAATATTATTTTAAATATTATTATTAAAATATTAAATGCAGATGGAGTGTTTAAAAACACTGTTTCCCTCCAAGATTGAGATAGATCTCAATTGGGGACGGGGACATGACACATGCTGACTATTGGGTCATCTCACAGACATGTCTCTGAACTCATCTACATAGTAATATGCCTATATGGGGGTCCTCTCGTCCATGCCTACTTGGATGATTGGATGATGTGTTGCCCATTTATCCACTTTTCAAGAATCAATGTATATCAGACTCCATACCCAAGTTCAAAAAGTGCTGATCAGCATATTTGCACTGGAATTACAATTTGATTTTGGGTTTTAGGTTAACACTAGCAAAAAAGAGCGGCATTCAAACCAAACTTAATGGCCATTTGATCATTTCTCTGAATTATTCTTTATTATACCATTGACCGTTTTACAGCCAACCTTCAACCAAAGAATCAATGTGCAATTCATTTATTAATTTCCCAATGAATTGCATGACTCTTTCCAAGCAAAATAGACAGTACTAATTAGTAATTTATGGCCAATATATTCCATGTAAGGTTTGTTTAGTTTTAATAGTGCAGTCTACAAAATTGTGTTAATTTTCATTTAATGTAGTGTTACGCAAAACTTATCTAATCTACCGGGATCTTATTTTGCTGTTGACTTTTTCCTTGTGAGCTGGCCTATTATCAGGGAAGTAGAAGAATTGCAAAATATTCTATCTTTTTAAGCACATGGTTATGTATAATAAAAAGTTCATTGACAGATATTCTAATGTTTAGCTAGATTTTTCGGTGCAGTTAAAGTGGTCATCGTATTAAATGATTGACAAGATTCAAATAGAGGTTTTTACCACTGGGTTAATTGATGTCTAAGATAATTCTTTTTAAAAGAAACTTAGAAAAACTGTCATATAACAGAAAAATTAAAGCAAAGCTCAATGGGGAGGAAAAAAACCTGCAAACTACAGTAAAGCTAAAATCAGAGGAGCAAAGTCAGCCCGCAAGTTTAAAAAGATATTGTTAACTTAGATTGTAGAGTCCAAAGTAGATTGTGCACCAGCAGCTACATTCTCTGTTTCTCTTCCTAGAACCTTCTATTGTAAACTGTTGTACTCTTGAGTTCCAATGATCTACTTTTGGTCATCTGTGGACATTAATATAGTTTCTTTCTTTCTGAAGCCTCTTTGGTTCTGATTTCAACATTATTCTTTTGTCCTTTAGCTTTTTTGATTGACAGGTGAAATAAATTTCTCTTCCACCCTCTTGGACTGGCGCTAAAGTTACTGCTTTATTAGTGCCATCTAGAGGTAATGCCTCCCTGAAGTAGGCAAAGGTGCCTCATCAAGAAGCCCATCGATAATCAGAACTGCAGAGGCCAGGACTGAGAAAGGTTTGGAGGAAGAGGTGTCTTAAACAGAAGAATTTAGGTTACCTTATTATGCTTGTTGCTTTTGCTTCAAGGTTTTTGGAAGTCGTCATTTGAACCGCATTCTCATTTGGTTTGGGGTTTTTCAAGCAGTTACTTTGAAATGTCTATGCTCATGGCATAAAGTGCATTTGAATAGTATTCACACATGATCTATCCTCTAGGGAAAAACATGGTCTTTCAATTTTAGATCAATGAATTCAGGGAAGCCTTTAATAAGAGCCCCTTCCACCCAAAGTCAGGCTACCGATGTTTTTTATCTCTGGGTAGAGCTCAAGTCTTGTATGTTTCAATAGCATTTCCCATAATTTTCAATGCTTTCTAATTCCAAAAAAATAAATGAATGGGACCCTTACCCAGACTGACCTCTGAAAAGGGTGCCCTCTGTTGGTCCAAAATGCATCATCCAGTGGTTCAGATTCAAACCACAGGAGCACATGAACCAATGGCCATTGCAGAAAATCAGATCTTTATCCTTTTTATCAGCCAAGGTTGCAATAAAAAAGCCGCTCCCACATAATGCAATGTTGATTTTGCCATGAACCTTCAACCTCCATTCTCCGTCAACCTATTGTTCAAGTGATTTGTTAGAGGGACAAACACTGGTAAGTATGCCCACTAATGCATGCTCAAAAAGCTTGATAATTGTGACCATTGATTACCCATTGGACATGTCAACCAAGGGAGTTTCTTCTCATTGTTTAACCATGAGAAGGTATTCATTGCCCATACCAAGAGATGCAGCAGCAGAGTCATTTTAATTCTGAAGAGGCATAAACTCTATGCCCACTCCAGTGGCGACACCCTCATAAGAATGAGAGGGGTCATAAAAGCAGCAGGACAAGCACATAACCAGCTAAAGACAAAACCAATTGTTTCAGAAGAAAGACAAAAAGGTTAAAAAAACCAGAGAGAAATTATGGCTGCTGAACCATAGAGAGCACCATCCATAGCCACATTCCTACCATCATCAAGCACGCAGGGCCTTGGGGGTGGCAGGAGAGCCCCTTTGCGACGCAGAGTTGGCAACCAAGGCGGAAACAATGCACCCTAAATACGTTTAGGAGTTGTTCTCCATGCTTGCATGTCGATGTCAGTAGGATTTTACTGTGCTAAGTGTAAATCTCATAGTCACAGATGTTCAGTTGGATTTTACTAATTGTATATATGGTTCATCTTACTACAATGCCTTTAATTCTGTACCTTTGATTTGTCATGCTAATGTAACTGCTCAAAATGCAGATGTGTGGAGTTTTGCAAGCAAGATATAGTGCTGCTAGAAAAAAGAAAGAAGCTGCCTTGGAGGAGAAAATGAAAAAGGAAGAAGCTGCAAGAAAAGCTCTTGCCTTGGAGGAATCAATGATGGCCAAAGTAGCACAAGAATCAAGGGAACTTGAGGTAGAAGCAGAAACAAACGCCAAGGTCAGTGTACACCCTTGATTGTGCTAGATTCTAGTTTGTATTTTTTGGATATGTTGATTGACTTGCATTTGATTTATCTGGGAATTGTGGTGCAGCTTAGGGAGTTTCTCATAGATCAGGGCAATTGTGTAGATGCACTGCAGTGAGACATCATTTTCCTTAAAACTCTTTGTTTTTAAAATCTTTTGTGCCCACTAGTATTCTCTTTTCCTCTTGAATGTCAATACCCACAAATATAATGCTTGTTAATTTTGATTGTTATTCTAATTTTTCAGAGGCGAACTATCTGTTCTATATCAAGATGTTAGAGTGTTGAAAGAACAGATTGATGGAGGTATTGCAAGTGGATTTTTGAATATAAGACTGGCTGCGTCTCCCAGGCCTGAGGACGTAAATCGACGTTATAAAAACCTTGTGCTGGGTGATTCAGCCAATTTTGATGTTTCAATTGCAAGTGAACATCAATCAGATTGCAAGTCAGTTAGTAATTTTGATGATATCAATGTTTCAGGTTTCAGTGTGCTAAATAGCAGCCATGAATTGCGAGATGCTCAGATAGAAAGTAATAGTGTGTGTGATTCTATTGAAGATATGAAAACTTTAACTCCTGTTGCAAGTTGTGGACATCTGTCAAACTCTGGACCTAACACAGTTATTCTCTCAACCAATAGACTTCTGCATCACCTTGCAATTGGAGATGAAAGATCTACAGGTGAGGAAGATATGGATTGTCATGATTGGAGCCTAGAAAACTCGCACCATTCTGGCGATGCTAGAAAAGAACACCCATTTGAGCAACTGTCCGATGAAGATGGATGGCAGATGTTAGATGCATGATGAGGGATTCAGTAGGTTGGGATGACATATGCAGCTGTGGATGACAATAATTATTTTGCAGTGTCCCAGTTTCGCTGTTTTGTTCATCACAGAATTATTCCTCTAGTAGTTGATATTTTATTTTATATTCTGTTTGGCCTGCAATTTTTGGATGTACAAAGCACGGTTATAAGACTGCAATCAATAATCTTTGATTATTTCTTGTCCTTGAGAGTCAAAGATTCCAAGATTTTGCTCCCTATATGGTATTCCAGGACTAGCATTGTATTGAACTGAATTGGGCTTGTTAATCTGCAATTAGATCGACTCTACTCTGATGGATAGAAATGTATAAAACTCGTGTTTAATTTGTAGGCAATACAAAAAGCGAAGGAATAAAAGAATTTTATAAATATCATGGTCTCTGATGTGATTTTGTTTGTTGGTTTTACCCAAAGGAAGAAACTTTGATTTTATTTGGCATGTATAAAATAGGCTTCCCACAACAAATGCTGATCTTAGTTTAATTTTACACACGAGAATTCTCTGAAACTCATATTGAAATTCAGTTTAAAAATAGATAAACATCCAGTAAGATTGTCATATTCCAAAATATATACCGTTTGTGCTAGTGAATAACCTTCTAGTTGTGTTGTTAATCTACTGACACTTTCTTGAATTACATAAAACTGAGATCAATGGTTGCTTCTGGGTGGAACTTAATTTTTTGCCCTTTATGAAAATGGCTAATTAGGAGGGAGGCGAGCAAAAGCAAGCGGTAATTTCAGTCTGCAAACTTTTGCTCTTTATGAAAATGAGGAATTAGAAGGGAGCCGAGCAAATGGCAATTTTAGCCTGCAAATTTGTTGTTTTCATGTTTTTAGTCCCTCATGGTCAATTTTTTAAATCATGCTGACAGGATTAGGAATAAATTTACAAGCCCAAAATTTTAGTATCTGATTGTCATCCTTTAGGGGGAGTGGAATTCCACTTCCATCAAGTTTTGCTCTTTAGATCGGCAATACTATTTTGCAAGGTCTGTTATTGGGCTTGTGGGCATTTACATTCTTGTTGACGGCTTTTAAGTTTGTTGACCATGACCCTAACTGAAAAGCCTACCATCCAATGATTACTTCTGAATATTACACATAGCAAATAGGCGACCCATATTTGCAAAATCAGAGAATCGGAACATAATATGAGATAATAATTGGGCAGGAAGAGAAGAAAAACAGGAGCTTTCATTAATGGTAGGGCTATTGAATTGAGGACTACTGACCTTTGTCATTGAGGTTGTGTCCTTCAAACATGCAGTAGTTTCCTTAATTGACGAATTGAAAAAGCCTTAAGTTTCTTCCCAGGCTTTGGTTAAGCATAATTGTAATTTGGCAGTTTTGTTGATTATGATAAGCTCTAGGGAAGATAGTGTTTAATTTCTTGGGGACATTTTCATGGATTTTGCAACATATCTCTGTTTCACTATCTGCTTTAGCATGGATACTGTAATGTTTCTCCAATTATTTAATTTTCTCCACAACTTCTCTCATTTTTTTCTTTCTAATGGTCCTTTCAACTTTAACTTGGTGATCTCTGAAAAACACCTATGAGGTATTTTTCTAATTGTCAAATTATATGTTTTACTAGGATTCAACTGTTAAGTTTTTGTGTCAAATTCATTCCCCATGTTTCATGAGTAGTGGTTCATGCAAACTTATCTCTCATGCGCATGAATGATCCAGTTGGCATTCATTGTATTTAGGTGATGCTCACAAGGGTGGAACATAAGGATTTTTCAGGAGGTCACCCATCTCATTACTACTCTAATTCAAGCTTATATTGCTACCCTATTTGCTTGATCTTGGTGGAAAATTGTATGGTTAAACATGCTTGAGTCAAAATAGTAGGAGGAGGTGTGACCTCCCTTGAAGTCCCGATTTTTCACTTGTGAGCATCACCTACATGCAATAAGTGCATGAGAAATGGGTTTATATGTCACTAATCATGAAACACGAGTTAATGAGTTCAACTCACAAATTATATTGTTGAATCCTGAAAACATCATAATTTGCTTGATCCTGGTGGACAACTCTGTGGTTAAGTGTGCTTGAGTCAGAGTAGTAGTGGGATGTGTGACCTTTCCAGAAGTCCCGATTTTTTTATTTGTGAGCATCACCT